>WJSH01008659.1:0-11594 GCA_009757365.2 Lepidium campestre | reverse complement strand
TGACACGGTAGAGGTTCTACCATCAAGAATGGATCCAACATTCGTATGTTGGAAAGGAGGAGCGGTACATATAGCTTTTACAATTTGTTTTCTTAACCATCTATAAATTTGGTCATGGGTTATATATATATATATATACTGAAAAACGGTTATATATGAATTGGAGACAGATAATTGGAGTTCTAGACTTTGGGAGAGATGCTTGGATCTACAGAAGTGATTGGATACAAAATGGGATTCATGTGGGAAGTGGAAAGAAGTACAGAGACTCATTTTACATTGAAAGTCAAGCAATGTCCTTCATCAACTCCTAGTGTATATCCTAAGGCTTTCTTGATTATAAATGTTTGTGATTTTATAAGACTATAAAAATTGTGAATGGGGTCTAACGTAATTGGACCAGATAGAAGAGTATTTGTATACAACAGAACAAATTGTTAAGGGAATTTTATTTTAGATTTATGGCTAAAGAATAATAAAACAGAAGTCGTTGATTTTTGTCCCACATCGAGAAAAAGAGGAAGAAGGACGAAGAGAAGGAGTGTATATAAAGAAGATGGGCCTCAAAGTGAAAATTTAAAAAGGGTCGGATGGCTATTTATGCCACGCTCAGCCTAAGTTAAAGGGTGAGTGCTGTATGGCAGAATCAAGACATATGGCCGACATTATTTCTGGAACCACTCATAGGGTTGGCTCGCTCGGCCGACCCTCCAATTACTGCAAGTTAATTATTTTATTATAAGTTTATAACTTATTATTTTATTATAACTTTATTAGTGTTGTGAAATTGATATAATAACTAAATTAGGTAAAAAACGCTTTTTTTTTATCGGGCTCTTTCTCTCTTCTCATTGAGAGGGTTTCCTTTCATTTTCGATAAACTATCTGTCTTCATTGTTTTCTCCTCTCCCATTTTAAATCCTTTAGAGAGAACAAGAGCGGATATCACTCGAATTCGGTAAAAATCTGGATTTTCAACGCCGGTAACTTTTGAGTTTTCTTTGTTTATTTTTTTGCAGGTTTCTCTCTTCTACTAGTTTTTCTCCGTTTTCTCGTGCTTGTATCAGCTGTTCCTCCATGAAATCGAAGAGATTTCATCTTGTCTGAAGTCAATCTTTCTGCTTTCATCGACTCCAAGGAGAGGAGTCCACGATGAGTAAGACCAAAGACGCTCAGTTGCGTTTGGCGACGACGAAGTATTCCAGAGGTAGGTCTTGCTGATTTCTTTCTCGGAGTTCTTTCGCCTTTACAAGTTTCTCCGAAACCTTCTTTCTGGGAAGAGGGATCAATATATCTTTACTGGTTTTGGGCGAAGAAGAAACGCATCCTCCTAGCTCCATTGGCGGTTTGCATGACGGCCTCCCTTCAAAATCGACGCGTGGCCTTCGGATCAGACTCTTGGCTCTTGCCACTGCCTTCATTCTGTTCTTGGGCCTGCTGTTTTCTTAGCATATTTCCTTTATCTTTTTCTTTGTCTTTTGTACTTGGGTCTTAGGCCTTTTTAATAAAGCTTAAAGGCGTTAAAAAGAATAACTAAATTAGGTATAATAATAGGGTGAAATACTAGACTAATCCGAAAAGATGGGTTAATTACTAAACTAGTTCAAAAAGATTAAAATTATTAGATTAATCTTTTGAGGTCATATAATAGCGTTTTACCCTTATTTTCTTTGTTGAAAAAAATATTTATGAAACTGTCATTAATGAGATATTCCACGTCAGCAGATCGTGCAAATCGAGAATATTAGAGATTTTGTAGGTTTACGGATCCTTTGTTATAGGTTTTCAAAATACGCTTTGTAGGTTTACCTGACCTTTCAATGTAAGTTTTGGGTATCCGACCTTTGTAGGTTTACTTGTCACACCTTGTAGATTTACAAGCTTTTTAATTCTTGAATAAGTTCCCATGTTTTGTAGGTTTGTATTTTGTCTGATGTCAGTTTTAGTTTGTTCGTTGTTGGTTTTTGTTGACTTTATAGTAGGTTTACGATACAATTATCCTTCCTCACTTTTAGTACGTTTGGTATGTAGGTTTTGACTTGCATTCGTTGTAGGTTTACAGATCATTTGTTGTAGGTTTTCAACATCTGCTTTGTCAATTTCGAAAACCTACTTTGTAGGTTTACCTGACCTTGCAATGTAGGTTTTGTGTTCATTCGTTGTATGTTTACTTGTCAATCCTTAACCATGTTTTATAGGTCTATATTTCGTTCGATGTCGATTTTTAGTTTGCTCGTTGTAGGTTTCTGTTGACTTCATTGTAGGTTTACGATACATTTATCCCTCTTCATTCTTAGTACGTTTGGTATGTAGGTTTTGACTTGCCTTCGTTGTAGGTTTACAAATCCTTTGTTGTAGGTTTTCAACATAGGCTTTGTCGATTTTGCAAATCTACTATGTAGGTTTACCTCACCTTTCAATGTAGGTTTCATGTTCTTTCGTTGTAGGTTTTTGATGACTTCATTATAGGTTTACGATACATTTTTCCCTACGTTCGGTATGTAGGAGACCTACCATTCTCCTTCTCTCGAATGACCACTCCCTACAAAAAAAATCAACAAACTTTATTACAAAACGTACAACCCTTGACAATAAACCTACATACCTTAGCTGAAAACCTACAAAATATCAATCGAAAACTTACATAACGATAAATATTTCACAGTTAATAACAACATCCAAAAACCTAACATAACAACTATCTGAAAACCTACAAAACCATAAATATTTCATGGTTGATAGGAAACCTACATAACGACTATATGAAAACCTACAAAACCATAAATATTTCACCGTTGATAGGAAACTTACACAACATATATCTGAAAACCTACTAAACCATAAATATTTCACGGTATACAAGAAACCTACATAATATATATCTGAAAACCTACATAACCATAAATATTTCACGGTTTATAGGAAACCTAAATAACAAATATCTGAAAACCTACATAACCATAAATATTTCACACTTAATAACCAAATCCAGAAACGTACATAACAAATATCTCTAATGTAGGTTTAGTTTGCTTGTATTTAGTGTTTGCGCATTGTAGATATTTAACACATTCTTGGATGTTTACTTTTGGACATTCAAACAACTAGTTTATTTTCCTTATTTGTAGGTTTATAATTTTAGTGTTGTAGGTTTGTCGTTGTCGACTTAGTTCACATGTTTTGTAGGTTTGTTGTTAGTATTTTGTAGGTTTATCGCTGTAAAATTTTTTTCTCTATTGTAGGTTTTCCTTTCACGTTTTGTAAGTTTTTTGTTACTGTTCATCATCTTTAACCTAACTTCTCAAAAATTTCAAAATTTTCTCTTTAATCTTGTAATTTCGTGTTGTAATCAAGTTACCCAACCAATATTTAACACAATGCAATTTAATTCACTTAACAAAACCTTCAAATTCGAGTTCTATGAAAAATACTCATTTTTGGAGTTGTGAACTTTCATGAAAATGGAGTTAATGAATTCATACCTTAAAGGAGTGATGAAGATGACTATAGAGTACCTATAACTTAAAGAAATTGACACAAAATCACAACAAATCTGAAAAAAAATTATTCTTTCTTGTTCTTCGATGGCGAAGAAGAAGAAAGAATGAACTTTTTTTTATAGATTATTTAAAAAAAATTAAATCAGAATGGTATTTCTGTAATAAAAGTAGGACACCAAAAAAATCATGTAATTTACTCAACTTGGAAAATGTCAAACTTGCCAAAAGACTAGTCTAGTAATTAACACATCTTATTGGACTATTCTAGTAATTCTTTCATAATAATATGATTTTCGACTTTCAAAGTTGGATATTATTTGTTGTTTATAACAGTCTTCTTTGGACACTACTACTTGCATCATGTTTTTATTGTTATTTTTACTTTGTTAATTTTCTTTTCCGTAGTAACACAAGCTCCTCTTTAATCATGAGATCACATATTTTTTTTAGAGACAATGTAAAGATACATGGTCCACTAAAGTCAGATTTCTGAAAAACCCTTTAGCCTTTCGACCCAAAAAATCGGCTTTGTGGTTGAGAGAGCGGGGGATGAGAGACAAAAAGAAAACAGAAAAAGACTCCTAAATCTCGCGTATTTTACCACAAAGGAAAGAAAAGCTGGCCAATCGTCAAGGTTCTCCATGATCTTGAAAACCTCCAAACAGTATGTGGCAATAGCAACTTCTGTCATCTCAAGAGATATAAGGTTCAACATTTCTTAGAGCACTACTTCAACTTCTGTGTGAAGAGGTGATAAACTACGATAGATACCTTGCGCTCCCATGTTGGCACCAAATTCCGCTTTTGAAAATAGTACCAACCAAATTCCGCATCCGAGATCACATTTCATTATGGATATATACTATTTTTTACATAATTTTTTTAGTCATCTGAATTTTATTGATAAGATAGCCAAAAAGTATGTGGCTTAGTTGATTTTTTCATGATCTAGCTTGGTACAAGGTGGTGAGTCTGAATCACACTCAGTTCTAGTTGGAGCATTTAAGCTATTGATCAGGTCTTGTCGATCTAATTGTTGACAAAAAAAAAGAATTTTGTTAATAGGATTCTACAATAACAACAAAAGTTTACATATAAATTCAAGCATAATACTAAAGAAGAAGATAAACTCTAATGTATGTGTCTAACGATAAAGATGAGTAAGTAGGATGTGTTGTTCCACTAACCTTCGCCGCAAAAGAGTTCAATTCCAATGTATTGCTCGTTGCCGGAAAACTAATCCTATCAAAATGAAATTTTTTTGTTCACCGGTTATGACTAATTCAGATAAAATGGACAATCATCAATCAACAAATCTCAACCGGCTGAAAATTCCGGTAATCTCGGGTAAAAAAGATCGATTGAGTTAAAAAGTCTATGACCAACTGTCTAGCATATTGAAACTCCGAATACAAGAGAACAACGACTAAAAGACAATTTATATCAACATAGAAAAAAGTTATAATCACTATCAAAGGCACAATCAAAACCAATAATCATCTTAAGTTTATGATAAATACAAAGCGTCAGATCCAACAGAACAACCTATAAGAAAAACCACACTAAAAATCTAAGCACTAAAAAGAAAGATACAAACAAAAAACTAGACGATAACATAAAACAAAGTATTAATATGAAACTGACAATCGTCGTTGTGAAACCGATTGATATCAAACGAGAAATGACCATCTCCCGTTAAAAAAGTTTGTACATGGTTATTTTTTTTATTCTCCCTAAAACCAATATTAGTGATTCAATGGATGATTTTTCTGAGATTTGTTTTTTTCATTTCTGGTAACATCTTTATATAATAATTCACAAGTGATTTTTACAATAACTGTTTCTCTATCTTTTTGACATCTGGCAAAATTATAAAAAAATGCCTCTTCACTTTTTATTCCAATTAATATTATTTAAGAAAAAAACTAAAAAATTTACTTTTAACGATTACTAAAGAGAATCAATTTTCTCTTCTCACTCTTCCCACGTTCTTTATGATCTCCACTTTCCATAATTTTTTACATTTATATTTTTTTTAATTCTATTTTTACGTTATAATATTTATTTGTTATAAAACATTAAAATATCATTCTTAGTAATTTAGCACGTGCATAGCATGGATCTTAATACTAGTAAAGCATCTTTATATATTAAAGCGGAGGTCCCTTTAATTATAAACTATAGATTAAAAAATTAACATATAGTTTATAAGTACCCTTAAAAATAGACCTAAGGTTAGTTTTATCATAAATTTTTAAAAATGTTCAAAATTAATAAATATTTAATTAAAAAAACTCTAAAAATACTACAATTTAATAAAAATATATCGGATATAAATTCGGTTCATGATTGGTTTCGGTTTTTCAGGTACATAGATTTAGTACCCATTATGGTATTTTGTCGGGTTTGGTTTGTGTTTAGTTTTCTAATTCGGTTCGGTTCTTTTGATTTAAGACTTATTCATGTATTTTTGTGTATCGGATCAGTTTCGGTTCGGTATACATTGAGTACGGGTTCGAATATTTTATATAAAAATAAAAATTAATAAAGATTAAATATAAAAACCCTAAAAATCTAAACTTTAACAAAAATTTATCGGGTACCCATTGGATTCTTGTTTTGGTTATGGTACGGGTTTGAGTTCATAATTACCCTTAAAAATAAGTTTAAGGTTGGCTTTATTATAAATTTGTATATAAAAATTGAAAATTAATAAATATTTAATAAAAATATAAAAAGCTAGAATTTAATAAAAATATATCATGTACAAATTTGGTTCTTGATCTGTTTCGGGTTTGGGTTTTATTTTCTGGGTACATAGATTTGGGACCCATTTTGGTATTTTGTCGGGTTTGGTTCTAGTTTGGTTTCTCTAATTCGGGTTTTTGGTTCTTTTGATTTAAGAATTATTCTATTATTTTTAACTTTTGGATTTGTTTCGGTTCGATATAGATCAAGTTCGGATTCAAATATTTTTATATTAAAATTCAAAATTAATAAAAATTTAATTGGAAAAACTTGAAAAAGCTAAATTTTAACAAAAACATATCGGGTACCCGGTTCTTGATTTGGTTTCAATTTGGTTCTTTTGGGTACACAGATTTAAGATCCATTTGGATATTTTTTTGGGTTTGGTTTTTCTAATTTGAGTCAATTTTGGGTCGGGTTTAAGATATATGATTTTATGCTTAGGGCTAAACTTGCTATATCAAATATATATAAATGACCAACCAAATAATAATAATACATAATTAAATATGTATAGAAAGTTATTGATACATAATTAAATATTATTTATTTTTTTCATAAAAAATTATCAAATCCCGCACTATAGCGCGGGTTGTGCCCTAGTAAAGCATTAAATTGTAAAACACTAAATCTGTGGGTCAAGATCTCAAAGTACAAAATGAGAGAAGTAAAAGCTCATATAACAAATTTAATCGGCTATATACAAGATGTTTTAATGAAATGTGTTATACCTAAAATACCCTTTCTCTCTATTTATTTTATTATTAAAATAAAAAGGAAAAAACATAAACTCCTCTATCTCTCCTCTCTCTCGCTCTTCTCTTTCTCCTCTCTCTCGCTCTTCTCTTTCTCCTCTCACGTTCAACACGTGATTTGAACTCAAAACTGAACTCGTCTCCGAGAGCTTTTTCGAAGAGTACCGCCGCCACAGCTCCCGTCATCGCCGCCGTATGTCCTTCTCTGCAGGTTCATTCTTGCTTTGCATCTCCTTATTGGTCTTAAGAATGTATCTTGCGAACATAGTTTTTGAGCTTGAAATTGAAAATTTTGTGTAGCTTATTTGGTAGAATCTGGCTCGAATAGGACTTAAATTAGGTAATAATTGGAATGTATTGGCTGAAACATAGTGCATTGTTGATTAGAACTGCCTAAATGATCCAATCTGAGTTAAGATGAGTTGATGTCGCGATAGTCGAACTAGTAAAACTCAATCAATTTTACGTTACTGAATAAGTTTTGTGTTCGTTTTTGCATGAACGCTGTTGTAGCTTAATTCTTGCTTTATCTCATTCCCTGTAGCTTTATTCTTGTTTTGCATCTTTGCATTGGTCTTAAGAAGGTTTATTGGTAAATAGTTTTTGAGCTTGAAATTGAAAATTTTGCTATTTTGCTATTTTGCTATGCTTATTGACATAATTATTGAGATGATTATTTGCTATCAATTGGAATGTATATGCTGAGATGTAGTGCATTGTAGATTAGAACTTCTTTGACGATCCAATCTGAGTTGAGATGAGATGATTTCAAGTTAAACTAGTAGAACTCCATCAGATTTACGTAACTGAATGAGTTTCAATTTCCGTATTTCAGGAACGCTGTCGCAGCTTCATCTCCTTCTCTGCAGCTTCATTCTTGCTTTGCATCTCCCAATTGGACTTGAGAAGGTTTTTGGTAAAATTGTTTTTGAGCTTGAAATTGAAAATTATGCTATTTTACTATGGTTATTTGGTAGAATCTGGCTCGAGTAGGACTTGAAATTGGTAACAATTGGAATGTTAAGGCTGAAACATAGTGCATCAGTTTTGTATCCGTACTCGTTTTTGCAAGACCACCGTCGTAGCTTCATTCTTGCTTTATCTCCTTTGCAGCTTCATTCTTGTTTTGCACCTCTGCATTGGTCTTAAGACGTCCAAGATCATCGAATAAAAGGAGACCGAGACAAAGGTTCCAATCGATGATATTCAGATATCTAGCAGAAGATGAGAACAGTGAGTGAGCGATTTGTTTATGGAAAATTTTATATATGTAAACCTTTTCAAACTCGTAAAATTGGATCTTATTAATGTTTTTTATTTATGTGACTTTTCTCCAATGTGTGCTCGCTTTAGTTTCAATTTTGGGCCTTATGAACTTATCTAACTTTTTTCTCTTTTTGTAATTGAAATAAACAAATTGGGTTTTAATATATTGTTGGCTAATTGAGTCTTGTGGCCTTTTATCCATGTTTTTACTTATTTGTAATTGTTTGTTATTTTTTTTTTGTCAAATGCAATTGTTTGTTATTGTAATACAAAAATGAGTGTATGACACATTTTTTTTTAATATTGTATTTCTCAAAAATAAATTAAAAAATTGGGTATTTAAAGGTAAAATAATCTACATGTTTGGAGACTTAATTCTAAAAAATTAACATTGTTTAAGAAGATAATATGTATGTAGTTTATAAATAAATGTATATAAATAAATGTGTATGTTTTGTAAAACATGTTTTTATATTATTGTTGATGAATGTATATATTGTTTAAGAATAAAATTAAAATTACATTTTAATCTTAATTATAATAGTCCACCATATTCCTTATAGTCNTTAGTGTAACTTTCTAAATTTGTAATCACTTTGGTATTCAAAGTTACGTATATTTATGATTATAGGATTCTAATACATAAAACACTTAGAATCATTAGGTAATCTAATGTAATCAACTGTACAACTAAAAAACAAATTTATAAAGATACGTAATACTAAGTTTTATGAGAAATCATTAAAAGTATAACTGTTTAAAAATTTAATAAAACTGGTTTCTAGTCCTATAACTATGTGATATGAAAAAAATAAATGAAACTTTTGTTAGGCGCCAAATAAATGAAAAGCAAATGAAATAAAGCGTCAAACAATTGAAGACCTAATTTCTTTGTTATATAAACAAAAAAAAAAAACATTTCTCTCTCCTCCTCACTTTTTGTCTCTCGACTTCTTCTCTTCTCTCTCGACCTTTTATCTCTCGAAATCTTCTCAAATTTCATCTCCCATCTACAAGCAAAAGTACTCGATTTCGTTGTCTGGTTTTGATATAAGATTTGATAGGAGATAGCAATCATGAGGAGATTTGGTTAGTTAGGGTTTGTCGATTTTGGTTTTCATTAGATTTCGATTTAGGTTTTGTTTAGATTTCAAATTTGGTTTTGTTTAGCTTTCGAATTTAGGTTTGTTTAGGTTATTTGATATAGACTCGTGAGTGATTTGTTTTTGCAAAATTTTGTATTTGTAAACATTGTCAAACTCATCAAATTGGATTTAATTTTTTCTCTGATTTTAGGTTTACCATGGTGTCTGCCCCATCCTCCAAGTCATCAGATGAAGAATCCCTTGAAGGTGAGATGCAAGAGCTGAATGCGTACATGAAACGTGTTGAACTTTTAGCCGATAGTGATTAGGGTATACCTGATAGCTGCCCATGTGGTGCCTCAATCACCAAAGAGCACACAAATAAGCCGCCTCGAAACAAGGTTTACTTCACATGTCGTGAATATAAGGTGAGAAATTGCTTAGTATATCCAGTCTAACTAGTACTGCTGAGTTTGACTAACGGCTGTTGTTTCACACATAGAACGATGGTTTCCACAGAAAGACAAGTTGGGATCAAGCTATACAAGGAGAGTGTGAGAACTTAAAATATAATTATGATGAGCTGAATAAGGAGATGATTAAGGTGAATGCGAAGTTGGTTAAGCAGAAGACGGAGGTGGCAGAGCATAAGACGTTGGTGGTTAACCTTGTGGCTCGGATTGAAAACTATTTTGGTGCGTTGTAATGTTATTTGTTATGTTATGTTGTAAAACACATTATGTTATCTTGGTTTGTTATGTTATGTTGTAAAATACATTAAACCCTTTAGGTTTGTTATGTTGTAAAGTACATTTTGCTCTCTAAGCTTATTTGTAAGATTCTTCAGTTGACTATCTCTGAACCATTGAGGTCTTAAACTTAAGAAGTTAAACCTAAATACAAACCATAATAATTTTTTTGTCATTATACTATATATACAAATTTAGTCATTACAAATTCGTATAACTACCAAGTTCTACAAGTTTTACGAAATAATGTAAAACTACCTAGTTACACGAATCCTAATTCTTCATAAATACTGATTGTTATCATCCTAGATCGAAACTAAACACCCATACAATTCACCACAACCACAATACCAATCCAATTCACAACAACCACAATACCAACTACAAAATTCTACCATTGAGTCTCATTCGACATTATCATCACCTTTCTCATCATCTCTTCCTTCATCATCATCACCTTCCTCATCATCTCCTTCTTCATCATCATCATCACCTTCCTCATCATCATCACCTTCTTCATCGTCGTCAACTTCCACCGTTTCTTCTTCTTCACCATCTTCATCAACTTTCACATTTTCTTATTTTTCACCATAATCATCAACTTCCACAGTTTCTTCTTCTACACCATCATCGCTTTCCTCAGCATTACTGCTATGTCGAGCGGGAAGAACAACCCCAACATCCTTATGAAACACTATCTCTGCAAGAGATCAAACACGATTTCGTGAAACAAAAAACAGATTTGTGAAACACTATCTCCAAAAGTGATCAAACACAATCATCAAAACCAATTTTGAATCCCAATTTCCAGACCCAAAACCTACATTCAAATTTATATCAAAACCATTAATATTATTTTCTAACAGTTCGAAGAGAAATAGATCAATCCCAAAATCTTCGAAACCCAAAACCCTAGCATACGAAAATGAGAGACAATCACAAGTGTGGGGATTTATATTAAATGTAGGCTTCAACAGAGTGAAAATCGCGAGTTTGGAGCAAAATTGACGGGAGTTTTACGTAGTTGAGACAGTTTTACGAAAGAGAAGAACGTGAGAAATCGAGTGAAAAATCACGAAATTGTTCTTCTTATTTTGAGTTTGAAATGAGACAAATTAGGGATTTAATGGAGTTTTTATTAGTTTCCTTTAAAAAAGTAATTTAAATATGTGAGGATCCGAATTTATTGGGTATAGAACGGGTCAAACCCGAATTTGAATAGGTTTCAGTAAGGGTAACCATGTAAAATGGTTTTATTTGAATTTATTTTTAATTCAAAATAATATTCTAATTTTTGGGGTGGGTTTTGAGATCAAGCTCTTAGTCTTATGTATATTTGAGACAATAACTCAAATTCCGTCATTAAGTCCCGATATATTTTTACCTTTATTAATTAGATAAAATTGATAAATTAACGGATAGATTGACAGTAATTTTGCCTCCAAAAACATCCCGCTTCTTTTATTTACCAAACGATTCGCTTTCTTTCGC
>WJSH01008657.1:0-45602 GCA_009757365.2 Lepidium campestre | reverse complement strand
CACTATATTCACCACAAAAAAAAAAAAAAAAAAATCATACAATTATGTAAAAATTTGATCTTATCTTAAATCTATTTCATATATTTCTAAATTCTAGAGTCGTTATTTCGTAACTAGTCATTCAAAAGACCGATAGTAGTTGCTAATTTAGTTTTCTTTATTTATGTTTCAGAAATTCGCAGTTCATAATTTATGAATTTTCTTTATTACTCTCCATTTGTAATACAGATGTTTGTCAAATATCTGGTTGTATTTTAATTATGGCTAATTAAAAATTTTAATAAATTAATTTGTTTTTGGAATATACAATCAGAGAATATAACCCGTTTTAACAAAATTATTTTCAAACTTTAGTAATCCCAAAAAAAAGTTTTGGTTTATTTCTCCCAATCTAAATCTCCTCATTTATTTACAAGTATGACTTCAATAGCTTCATTAGTCTTATTCACCACGCGACCTCTGCATTTATAATCTTTTCCATTCATTCTATATACATCATATGTTTGGTAGATACTTAGATATAAATATTTTATCTAAAACGTTAATCTTTTATTTTGTGCGTTTATTTGTTTTTTGATTATCTTCATTAAGACATAGTCTCCACCATTAAAGAATAAGATTGTTGACTTTGCTTTAATTTCACTTGTTTTATTCCAAGCTTGAATATTTCTAGATTTGCTTAAGAATCAATCTCCTTATTTCATTTTTTTTATTTTTCGGTATTGTCTTTGTTGTTTCTTTGAGCACTAGGTTCCACCAGATTGAGTGATTTTCAAAAATCTGAACCTTCTCTTTAAATCTATGATTTTAACTCATCTCTTCTAGTGTCTTACAAACACTATAATTCTTGTTGACAATTCAAAAATCTCCAAAAATACCTCAAAATATGCTGAATAGAAGAAAATGGAAACACGTGATTACTGATAAGGTAAACTAATTTAAATGTAATAAATATATTTTAAAAAATGGTTTTCTATTTACACCATGAGAAATAAAAATTACATAGCCGTAGTCTAGTAAAATTTTATGGTCTAATTTTTCATTTCCAAAAGATATGATAAATATTTATTCACATTTAGACTTCTTAATGTGTGAGCAAAACATATGTTTGCTAATACAAATCAAAAAATTTCAAATGAAAATCAATTTTTGTTTCAAACTATAAATCATGGAAAAAAACTGAATATTTTTTATTAATTTATATGGAAATGATAATACTTTGAAATGGTATTATTAAGATATTGTTAGACCATACTGTTCAACAGGATGATTATATCTCATCTGTATATCATAAAAAGTGTGAAATACTTTTGAATTTGTTTGCATAACATTTTTTTTGCAAATAAAGAAGAAACAAATTCAAATAAAAGTTTGAAAAATTACAAAAGATTGAAAACTTTTATGAAAAAAATAAATTAGTTTTAAAAGGGAATTAAATTTCAGTGTGATAAAAGAAATCAACTGCATATGACAAAGTAAAATTAAGTAATACATTTTTTTATTTTGATAATTCGTAAATGAAAATATTGGAATTTGGATGTTTATGTATCTAAAAACATTATCTTTTTGAAATCTTTTTGTTTCGCTAAATATTTATCATAAAAAATGTTTCTAAATGATAATAGTATGCTTTTAGAAAAAAAAACGCATTTATCGTGCAAACAAATTTGAAATCAGTTTTATTTGGTTTCGGTTCAATTTAGATAAAAACTTGAAAAGGTGAATATGATTTGAATTGTCTAATCAAATATTTATTTTTATATTTAATTAAATTTATTTTAAATTATTAGGATAAACAAGTACTTCAAGATAAGTGAATTTATTGTCGTCACAGGAAAAGAAGTGGACGAACAACAAATTATAACCCTCTTGCAAACTCATGGTCCAATAACACCTCATCGTATTATTTTATTAAAATAAATATTATGATACTTATTAAAAAATTTAATCGTATTGTTTTATTAAACAAGTTGATGAATCTATTTTGGACTTAAGATGGTTAGATGACTAGAAAATTATATAGTTTTGCTCACTGGTTTGAAAACAAAGATGAAATCTACTATTTCATGTTTCAAAATTCATGGGGCGATGATTGGGAAATAAGCCCAAAAAACTAGTTTGTCAAAAGGAGAAAAATCTCTCATAGTGTAATTCATTACCCCAAGGTATATACACTTTTCATTTATATAATAATAACTGGTAATAATTATACAATTTTTAAGAATTCAATTTTATTTATATAGCTTCTTAAGGAAGGGGTTGCTCAGAGAAGTTAATTAACCAGCTAATGTGGTGGTGAGATCTCCTATATCTTTATCAACTTAAACTAGATGATTACCCGTGTGTCGCACGGGAAAAAATTGTATGTAATTTAATTATATAGATTTGTAATTTTTAAATAGAATTAATATGTATATGTGTTTGAATGCACAACATCTAAATTTCTAAAATGGAAATTATATTTATTTTTGGGTTTTTGTATGTTTATATAATTTACGATAAGTAACAAAAAAACGGTTGGAAAAAATGATAGTGGACAATTGATAGATCGTGAGTTTATTATCGTAGTATTATGTGTATATAAAATAAAACCAATTTATATATACAGAGTTTGATATTATAATTATATGAGATATTTACATACGTGACATCTTTAATAATACATGTTTTTTATGCAGTGTATCTTCAGATAGAAATTTCCAAGTACTTTCCCAAACATATTCTGGTGATGATAAGATGATAGTTGTTACAAAATATATTACATATTATACATTAAAAACATGATATTATATGCATATGTAAACATTCTATTAAGATTTAATCAACATTTCATTAAATTAAAAGAGTAGATTATTTAGCATATTATACATACTAACCAAAGTTGAATCATCAAGATTCCTGTCAAGCAACTTATTGAAATCTGCAAATTCTAGTCCCAACAGATTTGTAAGTAATGGGTTGGTCGCTTTAACAGAGGTTATGTAAACAAAAATGATCTTGTACTTGTGAGGACTAGTTTTGTAAAAAATAAGTCATTGAACATACTTGAAAATTACTAAAAATATTTGTAGCCCTCTTGCTCAAGTAAAGATGCAAATTTTGCAATCAAGTCTTTCTTAAGAGTAGCATGTATTTTGCAGCCCTTAAACACAAAAAAAAAAACGTTTTTGTTAGTTAGTTATATATGGTTATCTATTCAGTTTTATAAATTTAAGTACGAAAATTTAAAATTAAACTTACTTTGTCATCAATGAACACAATCTCAATTGTTTGACCGTATTCGGCTTTGAATACTTTCTAGAGGCGGATAATCTTGCCCTTCATCCGCCATTGTTGCGTCTTTGGTTTGACAACAGAGATGTTGTTGAAAGACATTTTCAATTACTTAGATCTTAGTGAAAGTTTTAAAGTATGATGTCAAAGTAAATGTTTCATGTCTTTTATATAGTAGATTGGTAAACACATACATTAGGGTTAGATTTTCTTGTATTTACGGTAAAATATTTTTTTTGCCCGAAGAATACGTTGTTAATTTAAATATGGTAATTTTTAAAATTTATATATTATATTGCTTGTTTCGATTACACTTGTAAGTAAACTATGATATCTGCCTTAAAATAGATACAATAATTAATTTATTGTTGTAATACGTATTATAAATATATAAATATTCATTTAATATTGACAATCTTTCTTGACAGAAAATTCCAAAAATTTCTTTATACTACATATGTGACTTGACGAAATTTAAATCGGCACATACCATATTCTCTCTGAAATTCTAGAATTCGTTTGTATAAAATATAAATGTTTAATTTAATGCTATATTTTATTTTGTGCGTAGAATTCACATATTATATGATATGTTTAGTTTTTACATTTAAGTAAACTATGGTATATCCCATATATTATATTTCATTTTTTGTTGTTGTCATATGTATAAAAATATAGAATATATCATTTAATGTTGACAATCTTTCTTTAAATAACTTACTTAAAATCTCTTTATAATACATATGTGACTTGACAAAATTTGTATGGGCACTTACCATATCATTTATGAAATTATAGATTTCGTTTGTATAAATTGTAAATGTTTAATAATGTCATATTTTATTTGTGTATATAATTTATATATTATATGGCATGTTTAGATTTTACATATAAGTAAACTATGGTATGTCCCATAGAAATAGATTCTATATTTAATTCTTAATTGTCATACTAATATAGAATATATCATTTATTGTTGATGATATTTCTTTAAATAATTTACCAAAAATTTCTTTAAAAATTCAAATTATGTGACTTGACAAAATTTATATTAGCACATACCATATCATTTATGAAATTATAGATTTCGTTAGATATAAATTATAAATGTTTAATTTAATGCCTTATTTTATTTATTTGAGAATTTACATATATATGATATGTTTTGATTTTACATATAATTAAACTATGGTATATCCCATAAAAATAGATTCCATATTTAATTCTTTTTTTGGCATACTAATAAAAATATAGAATATATCATTTAATTTTGTCGATATTTCTTTAAATAACTTACCAAAAATTTCTTTTAAATTAAAATTATGTGACTTGACTTAATTTGAATTGACACATACAAAAAATTATTTCTGAAAATATAGATTTTGTTAGATATAAATTATAGATACATATAAAGTAACTAATTAATCAAATATTAAGATTGTCAGTAATGTTTTATTTACAACTAATATGGTTAAATAATTAAAGAATTAATATTAATAACTATATTAACTAAGACAGAATGAATATCTATTAATCTCAATGTTCGAATAAGTATGACAAAACTTTTTTCGGTCTTATGAAATTGCAAGACAAATATAATCGATTACAATAAAATAAATAATCAAAATAAATTGCAATTATGAAATGATCTTATATAAACATACAAACGAAGAGAAGAGTTCATCAGACTTCGGGAGTATAACAATATCACCATTTGAAGCCTTATTCCATATATAAGACCTGAGCTAGCATCAAAATCTTCCATCATCATAATTTTATACGCAAATCCTCTTGCTCTTATTGTTCTTGAATTAGTAGAAACGGAAAGGGGATAGAGATGTTTTGCTAATATGAAAAATTTCATAAGTTTAAGTTAGATTCTTCTTACAAAAATTAAAACTAATCATATATAAAATAGAATTATATAATCATAAAAATTATAACTTAAATTCCGACATTATATATGTACAAAGAAAAGAAAAATCTAATAAAACATAATTTAAAACAGTATAATAAAATAATATTGTATTATTGATTGCACTAAACTAAGACACTACCTAAATACCATGGTATGAAGATAATTGTAGAGAAAAAATATGAAAGATAGAATGACAATTGTGAAGATGTGAATAATAATGTCATTAGGTAATGTACATATTTATAGGAAAAAATTAGAATTTAGTTTCAAATATTATATATTTATAAGTAATGTACATATTTATAGGAAAAAATTAGAGTTTAGTTTCAAATATTATATATTTATAAGTAATGTACATATTTATATTCGAATCTGATTCTGATTTAGAATTAATAGTTATAAAATATATATTGAACATTCAATTGAGAAATTTTTGTGTAATAATAAAGGGAATAATTCAATGTTTTCTAAAACTTTTGAAATACATTCATATATTTTTCAAAAATGCATTTCTCAATTTAATATTTTCTAAATAAGAGAATTAATCAAGATCTTTGAATTTAATGGCAAAATTTTGAACATAATATCTCAAAACTACCCTTACTAAGAATCTAATCTTTAACTATTTTCTAATGACATTCTATGTAATATACCACGTGATAGTAAGGTTAGTTCTCTAAATTGCTATCCTTTTATTATATAGAAGATATTCTCAATAAAGGTATAACTAACGAATCAATTTCGTGAAATTTGCCTTAGTACCACAAGGTTTGGCGATCAAACTCTCCAAGATAAATTTCACCTCCTATGCTCTCCAACTGATCAATTTGATTTGTAATATCCATGAAATCCTCTAGGATATCATTCACATATCCTTAGTTTTCTCTTCAATCTTTTTTTTTTTACATTTTGTGAACGATTGGAAAACAAAATGGCTAACAGTTTAGTACACTCCACACCAAGCCCAAGTATCTTTAAATTTCTTAATGAATAATTATTTTATCCCAAAAATAGACTTGAAAGTATATTGTTATCTAAGACACTTAAACAACACAACTTTTCATGTTAAAAAGACATTTTAGATTAGAAAAAAAATTAGTGAACTCGTGGATCCATATTACAAATGCCGGCCCAATATAATTTGATTGGTAAAGCAATTTTGAAAATTGATGTCCTATTTTTTTTTATTAAAATAAAAATAGACAATACAAAATTGAAATCAAGTTTGCTTACGAAAAGATAAACAAAACCTGAAACATTACTCTTTTTTTCAATGAAAGATAATTCTCCTTGCTTTCTTTTCTGCAAACTCATTTATCAATTTTGGATAATCAAGCTTCTAAACCAGATTTTGCTCTATAGATATAATGGCTAAATCATTCAATCGCTCATGAGACATAGTCGAACGCAAATAATTCTTTATAACCATCAACTTTGAAAAACTTCTTTCTGCATAAGCAACGGATATCAGAATTGTTAGTAGTATATGATAAGGTATCCACGTGTTTGGATAACAACCATCCAATTTTTCAAAAATTTTAATATCTCGACCGGTTTTGTAGTTTCCTTTGACAACACATCTCTTAGAAGTTTAAGTTCCACAAACAAATATTCTCCATCTATATCTGAATGCACATCATGCTTTTAGAGTACCTTCAAACTTGATACAAGATGCCTTCAACTTAACATCTTCTGCTGACTTTAATATTTTGTAACCAAACAAAAATCCAAAGATTGCTTCGTAACGCTGAATTTGCTCGAAACTGACCTCAAAAGACATTATAGCTTGATTCATGATATTGATAAAGTAATCAATCCTAAAACTCTCTTATGCAGTTACCGTCTTGCATTTATTAACTTTCTCAAAATTCTCACCATATTGCATCTTTTTCTTTATCAAACATTTCAGTTTTGAAGGAAATACTAGTTAAATCTCCATATCAATAGCAATATGTCTAGCTTCAGCTTTTGCTTTTTCAAAACATGTTTCTTTATACTTTTTCAAATAAACAACAAGTCCTTCTAACTAAGAAACAACTGCCTCGAGATCCATATCCTCTGATTGTAGGCACTTTTGCTCACTATATTCACCACATAAAGCAAATCGTACCATTCCAAATAGAAATTTGAACCCTTCAATGCTATTTATTTAACTCACTGCAAGAGACTCAATTTTACTTCGATGTCCTGGATTATCATTTTATTCTACCAAATAAAATAATGCCTCTCGTATCTTTGGAGCTTGAAATTTTATTGCTTTAACACTATCAATGTGACTTTCCCAACGGTTTGAGACAAGTGTAATATCATTTAACATTTCTGAACACATCTCAATTATTGGTTGAAGATGCAAATAGACAATATATACGATGAACAATGCCAAAAAACGAAAGAGCTTGCTTGGATGATGATGCCATATCACAAAGTGCAAGGTTAAGACCATGACAACCACATGGAGTGTAAAATGTCCTTGGATTTATATCAAGCAATTTTTTTTAACTCCCCTTATGTTTTCCCTTCATATTTTGTCCATTGTCATAACCATGTTCTCTTACATCGTCGATGTTCAACTTAAGATCAATCAATGCATCTTGAACAGTCTTAAAAATTCACTCCCCCCTCTTGTCTTTGACTTCTAAAAAGGTCAAGAAAAACTCCTTAATCTTTGGTGAACTCTCTCAAACATCCACACATCGAATAAATAAAGTCATTTGTTCTTTACGACTAACATCAGAAGTCTAATCAAGAATGACAGAGAAATACTTCGTAGCTTGAATCTTCTCCAAGATAATCAACTTTATCTCATTAGCAAGCAATTCTATTAACTCATTGTGGATATTATGGCTGAGATAATGGTAATTGATTTCACCATTATTAATTCGTCGGATGTGTTCATTCATTACTGGATCAAGACTTCCAATCATTCTAATAAATGCCAAAAATTTCCACTATTTGGATCACTGATCTTCCCATTATCTCCACGAAAAGCTAAGTTTCTCTCAGCTAGAGTTTTTACCACTATGATTATTCTTCTTAATTGCCTCTTGTATATACTTATCCATAGTTTCATTCTTTTGCAATCTCACTTCTATCTCTATCCAACGACTCATGCAAGCAATATGATTATGAGAACCTTCATGTCATGTAAGCCTTTGTGAAATATTTCTCCAGTCATTATACCCGGTACTTGCTAAGTGAGTATGACTTGTTTCTTAACCAAATAATTTACAGCAAAAACAAAAGACCTTATCTTTAACTTTTGATTTTGAGTAAGCTAACCATCTTCTGTCTTGTTTTTCTCCATTACCCATTTTTCTTATATAAGCTGAATGAGAGAAACTTCTATTAATATTATCTCTTAGAGTACGATAATCAGTTGGTGGTCTGGTAGGTGGACCTTTCTCAACCAAAATATCTCTCATCTTCTGATCAATTTTCTCCCAATTTCCAGGATCATCCATATCCACATTCTCATAAAAAACTCTAATAACATCGACTTTCTCATTTTCTTTCATGTTTTCATTCTCAAACTTTTCTTCTTTGTCCTCTTTCGTACAATTTACCTTATTCTCACACTACAAGAAAACACGTCTTTTGCGAGGGAAGAATCACTCGCAAATCCCTAGAAAATACTGTTTTGCGATGGTCTTGCGAGGAATTTCATTCCCTCGCAAATCGTTAGTCGCAAATCGAAATCCCCGCAAGTGACTCACAATTATTGCGAGGGAAAATTCCCTCGCAACTCCCTAGCAACATAGACCTTGTAAATCCATCGCAACATATTGCGAGTGATTTGCGGAGGCTCATATTGCGAGTGCATTGCGAGGAAGGTTTTGCGAGAGGCTTGCGTGAGCTCATTTTGCGAGGGAGTTGCGAGTCAACGTTATGCGAGAGGCTTGCGAGGGTTCCGTTTGCGAGGCAGTTGCGAGTGCCCCCTTTGCGAGGGACTTGCGAGGGAATATCTATTTATATATATATATATATATATATATTTATTAAATATTAAAATTAAAATTATATTAAAATAAAATAAAAGTAAAATATTTTACATAATGTCAAAGTTATTATTACAAAATAAAAACTAAGAGTCCCCGGCATTCACTACGTCCTCGTCCACGGTCTCGTCCTCGTCTTCGGTCTCGTCCTCGTCTTCGTCATCGTCTTCCACCTCGACATCTTGAATTATAGACGTTAATCGCGGCTCCGTCTGAGCCCATAATGAGAATATCTTATCATATTTGGTGAGCTTCTTGGTCGTAGTCTTAAAGAACTGGCTCTGCTGCTCGTACCTCTCCCGAAGACCGACCGATTCTGGTGAAGATTGAGATCCAAATCCTGCAGAGGAAGTACATCTATCAATCTTGGAGCCGAGTGAACCCGCTCCAAAGATTCTCCCCTTTTTACGGGGAGCGACCTAAGAAAAAAATATTAAATTTATATGTAAGTATGATGTACATTAATAGAAAAGTTTCTGAAAAAATTGAAACAAACATACCTCTGCAAAAATTTTGTTCTTCTGGGCAGTGGATAGTTGGGTCGATCCACTGCTCTCACCATCATTCTGAGTCAACTGCGACATTCTTGCAGTGACATCGTTATACAGCCGCTCTGATTTTTGGTCAACAAAAGATCCATCAGACTTTCGCTGCTTCGTTTGAGTCAACTACCAAATCAGGATGCGTATCTCCGGTCTCTTCTTGCTAAAAATATTAAAAAACATATTGTATCAAACAAATTCATAAAAAATATAAAAACATGTTAAAATTAAAATACTTACAATCATCCGTGCTCGGGCGGTGAATGAAATCTGTTTCAAGGTATGTTTGGAAATACCTTCGCCTTCGGGAGCTGAGAATCGAGCATCTTGACTGTTTGCACTCTTAGTCTCTGTCTTCGGATCACGCCAGTACTGAACGATTCCATCCCATACCGCCTTATCAAACCACTTAGGCATTGCATCGTCGCCTTTCGTCCTCCATTTCATCTTCCAATGACCAACTTGGTCAGCCATACGATCCCTCTACTTATCCTTAAACACAGCTCGGACATGGGTGGTTTTATCAACGTCTCAGTGATATCGTTGCTACAAAATATAAAAATAAATCAATATTCACAAAATTTAAATTAAATTAAAAATATAACTTAAACTGAAAAACTTACCGCAAATGACTTGAACCATCTCTCGATGACATAATTTGGGGTTTGACTAATATTCGCATGCGGCTCCTTGAAATCTCTTTCAAAAATTTCTCTAATAGCAGTCCCAAGCTTCCCGTCGTGATCAAACCTGCAATTTTTAAAAAAAATACAGATTAAATTAATAAATTTAATACTTAATAAAGTAACAAATATACCAAAGAGTTCCTGGCGGTCGATCTGGATCAAGCTTCAGAAGACTAGAATGCTCATCCGCCATAAGAAACTGCTCAATAGTCAAACTTGCGGCAACCTCAGCAGATACTGGCTGGAAAGCAGTGGGACCAGGCGATGGAGAATGCGTCTCCTAAATTTATATTCTTCTCATCTAAATCTCTTTCCATACTAGCAAGCTCTTCATCTCCTCTATTTATCTCATCTCTAGCAGTCTCATTAATTCCAGAATTTTAAATTCTCGTTATGTACCTTAGCATAGCATTAGACTGAGATTTTACAAATTCTTCATGATGTTTATTTCTGCTCTGCACATGAAGTAGATAAAAAATAATTAAATCAATCAATCTAACACTAATGACTCACGGTACAAAAGAAATTATGGCCAACAATTTGTAAACTTGTAATCGATTATAAAAATAAGTAAACAATACAATTTTCATCCCACTTACTCACAGATACAATTTCGATCACTATTATATATATTGTGTTTGTTATTTTGTGAATTGTTAGTGAGCAATGCACTAATCATTTCTTTAACTTATTAAGACTGAATTGTTAGTTGTTTGAGAACTAACTGACTTAGTAATTTTTAATCATATTTAAATATACCTTGTTTAGCAGTTGCATTTGGGGTGGGCTTATCAGTAGCAGTACACATGTTTTAAGTTTGAGTAATATTTTCTTCAAAATGGTAAGACATAACTATATGGTTCCGCGACCTCTATTATATACTTGGAAGTTCGTTTGGGCATATTTTTTTTATCATTTCTAGAAATCTTGATCTATGATTTCTAATCTGATGCATGCAACAAGAATATATTAATAATTACACTATAATGCATTAGAATCTAAAAATCTACGTAAGACCCAATATAAATATTATGCATATAATTATATGATTAAACATTTTTTTGATAATATGAATCCATATTATTTAAATTAAAGTCAACAAAGAAGTGGAAAAAAAAATCATCCATCACAAACTATGTAATAGAAGACAAACACAACAACTAAAACAATTCACAAGATCTTTCACGCATCATTTCACTTGTAAGAAAAACTAGTGTAAATACAATTTTATTGAAAAACATTTTCTTGGGCATCAATTGGACCTATATTTCTCTCACCAACCTCATAATGAGATTAAAGAAACAAAAGTAAGTATTAAGAGTATGAAAAATATGTTATGGACTACTTATTTTTGGTATTCTATATAACTTATTACTAAAATATACATTATAATTTACATTAGAATCTATGAATCTACACTATATAATTTTAAGACATAAATTATTGGCATTAACATCACCTTCATTATCTAAACACTACCAACCCCAAAGCTAGGGTTTTTATTTTTTTTAAGAGTATTTCAATCAATATTAATATATATTATTTACAGAAGTAGTCAAAAAATTTCAATGAATTTTAATTTCTTTTTGCCATCATTATTTATTATATATATAAGATAAGAACATATAAAAAAATTTCAAAGATTAAAATTCTCCGAAGACAAAACAGGGAGAGCATAAAACTCCTAATAACAACTCTTCTTACCTACATGAGGAATCTAGATAGGACAATGAATATCAATCTACATGAGTCATGCTCAAAATATTATCTAATAGAGCAGTGGTCGTTGGCGTATTGTCAGACGTTATATCCTGTTCTTAATAAATCTCAATGGGTTGGGATTGCATATAATATTCTAGCAATGTATGTCTTACTTCCACCTTATATGAAAAGGAAATGACAACTACAAGAAACGTGATTATCATCAATACGAGAAAGACGTCAAAAAATGAGTAATAGGTCTATGTAAAACCTAGACTTGGAACGTTGCTTTAATAGTAGCAACACAGGTTGATATTAGTTCTATTTCTTAAGACTTTAAAATTTCTTAAGACTTTGATATTAGTTTTATTTCTTAAGAGAAGTCAGAGTTTAACTCTGAACATCGCTATCAAAGTTTCAGACTTTGCACATCATCAATCGT
Organism: Lepidium campestre; assembly: GCA_009757365.2. Classification (NCBI taxonomy): domain Eukaryota; kingdom Viridiplantae; phylum Streptophyta; class Magnoliopsida; order Brassicales; family Brassicaceae; genus Lepidium; species Lepidium campestre. The sequence goes on along the minus strand of WJSH01008657.1, from coordinate 33,045 downwards.
CCAAGAAAATGCATAACCTACTCTTTGCAGCGAATGAAGTATTTAAGAGAGAAAGCAACTATGACTTATTACGATAAGGTCCTTATACTTATCTGCCTTTTGTAATTAGTCTTCAACATTTTGATTGAGCTCTAAAACCTTATTATTTCTATAATAAGCACATGTGGACTTAACATGTTCATTTCCTGCTTTGTTTTTTAGAATTGTGAATTTCATGAAGCATGTAGCTTTCCTGATCATGCTCATGGTGAAACAGACATTTCCCATGAATTGCAGTGGTTATCAAGTCGAGTAAAGTAGTAATATTCTTTTTGGATTGATATCAGTAATACCACTCGTGTTTTAAGTTTGAGTAATTTTTTCATCAAAAATGGTTAAAATAATCATATGGGTCGGCCACCTCTATTATATACTTGAAGTTCTTTTGGGCATTTTCTTCATCCTTTCTAAAACGTTTAATCTTTGTTTTCTGTTCGGATGCATGCAGTAAGAGTATTAATAATTACACTATAATGCATTAGAATTTAAAAATCTGCGTAAGGTCCAATATAAATATTATGCATGTAATGATATGTTTAAACATTTTTTTAGTAATATGAATCGATATTATTTACTTGTAGGCTAACAAAGAAGCAGAAAAAAAATATGCATCACAAACTATGCAATAGAAGACAAACACAAATCTTAAAACAATTCACAAGATCTTTCATGCATAATTTCACTTGTACGAAAAACTATTGTAAATACAATTTTATTGAAGACCCTTTCTTGAGCTTGAATTGGGCATATAATTGTCTCACCAACCCAAACATGAGATTATGGAAGTAAAAGTAATTATTAAGAGAAAGAAAAATATGTTATGCACTACTTATATTTGATATTTTTTATAAGTGATTATTAATAATTACATTATAATTTACATTTGAATCTATGAATCTACACTACTTATTATTATTATATTTTTAAATATATTTTTGAGACATAAATTATTGGTATTAACATCAGTTTCATAATCTAAACACTACCAAACCCCAAAGCTAGGATATTTATTTTCTAAGATTATGTCAATCAATATCAATATATATCAATTAGAGAACTAGTCATAAAAACAAAATTGAATATGCATGCAACAAGATTCTATCAATAATTACATTATAATGCATTAGAATCTACATAAGGTCCAATAATAAATTTAATATCTTTTTGCCATCATTATTTATTTTATATATAAAATAAGAACATATATAAAATTGACAATGATTAAAATCTTTAACAAGGAGTGCATAAAACTCCTATTAACAATTGTTCTCACCTACATGAGAAATTTAGATAGGACAATGAATATCAATCTACATGAGTTACGCTCAAAATATTATCTAATAGAGCAGTGGTCGTTGGCGTATTGTCGGGGTTTATATTTTTTTCTGGATAAATCTCAATGGGTTGGGATTCCATATGATATTCTAGTAATGCATGTCTTACCTCCACCTTATGTGGAAAGGAAATGACGAATTCAAGAAACCCGATTGCCATCAGTTGGAGAAAGACATCAAAAGACGAGTAATAGGTTCGTGTAAGATCTAGACTTGCAACGTTGTTTTAATAGTAGCAACACGGGTTGATATTATTTTTATTTCTTAAGCCTTTGATATTACTTTTATTTCTTAAGAGAAGTCAGAGTTTCAGGCTCTGAACATCTCCATCAGAGATACAGGCTCTTCACATCATCAATCGTCCAAGAAAATGCATATCTCTACAACAAATAGAGTATTTAAGAGAAAAAAGCAACTATTACTTATTACAATCAGGTCCTTATATTTATTTCCATTTTGCAATTAGTATTCGACATTCTGATTGAGCTCTAAAACCTTCTTTTTCTATAATAGGCATGCGTTGACTTACCTGGTTCATTTCATGCTTTATTTTTTAGGAATGTGATTTTCATGAAGGGATTAGCCTGTCAGATTATGATGGTGGTGCAACAAATATTTCTCATGAACTGCAAAGATTAACATGTCGAGTAAGATAGTAATATTTTTGTTTGGTTTCATATTCGTAGCAGCATGCATGTTTTATAGTAAGATATGGGTCGGCAATCTCTATTATATAATTGGAAGTTCTTTTGGGCATATTTTCATCATTTCTAGAAAGTTTGATCTATGATTTCTAATCAGATGCATGCAACAAGAGTATATTAATAATTACACTATAATGCATTAGAATCTAAAAATCTATGTAAGACCCAATATAAATATTATGCATGTAATTACATGATTAAACATTTTTTTAATAATATGAATCGATATTATTTACATGAAAGCCAACCGGTGCAGCGTAGAAATCAGATCTAGGGTTTCTGATCTCTGAGGCAGCAACTACAAGATGAACCAACGGCGGCGAAAGCAAAGGAAATGGCGGCGGCCACGATGAACGGCGGTGGCTGCCGTAATGGATAGATAAGCTCAACCTTCAGATCTATGAAGATCTAAAGGGACCTTCTACCAACAAGAAGAACTCGAAGTTCAGCTCTTGTCAGGCTTTCTCACGCATGAGCTATGCTCGACGACGGCTAGGGTTTTGTGATACTCTCACAAGCTCTGAGAAAACTCTCAATTTTATAAAACTTAAAAATACTCTGAAGCAAATGTCTCGAGGGTTTACAATATTTATTGTAAATCACATGTGAGAGACCCTTAACCTTAATGGGCTAAACATTAACTCTAATTAAAAATAGAAAAGAAGAACCTAACAAATAAACCTAACAAATAGACCCAACTTAAGCAAACTCAAAGTAGATCCATATATGGTCCACGAAAATGACACAAAAAGAAAGACCCTAAGAAACAAATCTTTAAACATACATTACAAGAAATTATGTTTATTATATCATTTATTTTATTTATTTACATCAATTTTTAATTGATACAAGTACAAGTTACATCATTTATAGAACTGAATCTGAAAGTGATGACTATAATACTTTGTATCAATTTACACAATTGATGCAACTATTTTCATCATTTACCATAATTGATGCTATATAGATGATTTCTTATAGTGATAACAGACTCTATGGACTGGATAGAATTTAGGTCCAGTAAGCCTAATCTTAAAGAACCAAGGACGCAATGCCCTTTACTGGCGCTCACGCTGCACCAGATCCCTCCCCGTTTGAGAGATTTGACCTCAAATCCACGCGGTCTTGTCCCTCTCACGTACAACTGCTTCACCCAGCTCCATGTCAGCTGCGCTTCGGGCATCCATAGTCAAGACTTGAATACCTTCTTCTTCAATGCACACGACGTTGGCAGCTTCCTCTTCCCCCTCTCGATCACGTCCTTAGAATGGTTGTGGCCAATATGGCTCACCTTCACGTTCACCATCCGGAGCAATCTCCACTTCCCTCTCCTTGTTCACGATGCTCACTTATCTCTCCTGATTTTTGGCAGCACTCATAACGGCTTTAAATCGGTTGGGTGTGGGAGAGAGCATGAAGGTGCCACGCATAAAGCAAAATACATATGAGTTTTGATACCCGTCATGCAACACATGTCTGTCATATGCCCATTGTCTCCCCAGTAGGAGATGGCACACATCCATCGGTGCGACGTCACACCAAACAACATCCTAATACAACCCACCAACAACAAAAGTGATTAAGGCGAATCACCTTAACCTTGTTGCCGGAGTAAAGTCATGCTAGCGCATAGGGCTTCAGATGCGCCTGGCTCGGTAGGGAAAGAACTTTCACTTGATCAGTCGAGACGACATTGTCAGAGCTCCCTAGGTCAATCACAAGTCCGCACTCATGATTCTTGATGACACAACTTGTCTCAAATAAGTTGTTCCATTGACAAGGGACATCCCGTGGTGATGGGATGCAAGCTGCGCGCCAGCGCATTAAGGACAGCCTGATGTCGCCCACAAGTTCTTCGGCTTATGGTTCATCTCCTTCTCTTGCGTATTCTGCAACTTCTTAAAGTTTCACGTCACGACCTAAAGCATCCAAAAGCAATCTCAGCTTGTTCCTTGCAGGACAAGCCGACATTTTGTTGACGAGTTCTCCACAGCTGAAACACCTAATGGTGAAATTATTGTTGTTCCGTACGTCACGAACATGTACAGAAGGGGTCGCCCTCACTAGTGGCTGCACTGTAGCAGTCACGGCGACGGTAGCAGCAGGGGCTGCGGTCGTAGACACGTCTTAGCAGCTGAGCGTGTAGAACTTCAAGGTACTGACCCACCTCAAGTTTGAGACTCGATCGTCAGTGCATGTTGATGCGCCTCGGACACAGTGAGTAGGTTGAATAGATTCAACGTGTGATGAATCTGCTGCTTCAAACCACCAACAAACCTAGCAACCAGCTGTTGCTCGAAATCTCTCACATCCACTCGCGTGAGTAAGAGAACGAACTCAGTGGAGTAGTCTTCCACCGAGCAGCTACCTTGCTTCATGTTGTGAAGCTTCTGGTACATCGTGTGCCCGTAGTTGTACGGCAGGAGGGTCTTGCGGAGGTGTTTCTTCAGCTTCTCCCAGGATATGATATGGTCCTTCCCCACATGGGCACGAGTGGCCTTGCTTTGGCTCCACTAAGCTGCAGCCCTTCCGCGAAATCACATAGCGACCACGGGTACACACCACAAAATCGCATAGCTATGTCGTTGTCGCAGCAACTCAACCGCCTAACAGAGGAGACGCCGTCACTCCCGAACGGTGAACCATGACCACCACTTCGATGCCACACACTCTACACACCGCTACTCAAACCCTAATTCGAAGTCCTGAGATTGGTGAATCCTTACACTGAGCTCTATCTCTTTTTCTAAGGAGATTGGACCAAGCACCTCCAATCGATGACTCTTTTGGAGAAGAAGTTTGTGTGAAGTGCAAGGTGACAGGTCTCACTAAATCCACGTCTCAGAAAAATTCTAAAGGTATCTATGAATCTCTCTCACTTGCTGTTGTGGATGATGCTGTTAAGATAGAAGTTGACAGTGATAAGCGAGCCATAGAGAACAAATGACCGAGGATCAATGTCCTTTCGAGGCATCTCCGAGGAAACCAGATTGATGTGGGAGTGGATTTGCAAACCAGAACTCTCCACTTGCTCACCGTGCGTACATCTCCACGTCAAAGAGTTGTGACACCTCTCCGTCGAGTTATGTGCTTGCTTGCACGTAAATGGATACCACTTGGAGGCTTCGTTGATCGAAGCCAATAAGTGAAGCTTCTTGAGTCTCCTTGGGATGATGAGCTACCAACACTAAGGATCACAGAGGGTGATGGCAAGGGAACCCTGCCACTATCAGGTCCACCCGGCGATTCTGGAGCAAGACTTTTCAAAAGGGATTGACAACTTCTGGAAAGCTCATACGAGAAACTAAGCCAAACATGGTCATAGAGTCCTTGTACCCAAGCTTCATTTAGGCAAAGAACCGCTACTTCTGGACGAGCTGCAACATACAAGGACAAGACTACTCTTTTTTCATTGATCCTGGAAGTCAAGTGGATGTGATTCACTCATCAATGGCCGAGCAGTTTGGTCTACCCTCTTGTGTGCACCCAAAACTGTATGTGTTACCATGGTCGTCAGCTGGATGAGAGATAAGGGTAACTCATCGCGCCTTAGTCTCCTTTTCTATTGAAAATCTTTACAGGGACTGCTAGGAGTGTGATGTCGCTTCAATGATGGTGGGCCATCTACTACTTGGAGGGCTGTGGGCTAACAAGAATCATCTCTTGTACAACGGGTTCTTCAACTTGTTTACTGTTCAGATGTGTGATCAAATGATTACTTTGATTACTGCTTCTGAGCAGTTTGAGATCACTCGTTACCTTGTAACGAGGCTACCGCGGCTTAAGGATATCATAAGAGAGCACGCACAATTTGTGCGTCGTATCTCACTTGTCTTCAAGGAGTAGGAGAAGCTAGAACGGGGGGCAAGGACTAATCAACTGAGGAAGATGAATGAAAGCGAAGGTTGGGCAAGAAGTGGCAAGTCTTTAAGCACTATGCAGATGAATCAAGCTTGGAGGGTCTCAAGCTGATGCAAGGGACTATAAGGACGGAGGGGAACAGACGGACACTTGCGACAAGTGTGGAGGCTATCGTACCAGCACCAAGTGCAGCTCGAGCTTTATCATGGGACTCCTATGATTCGGGGTCGAATCTCTCTAACTAGGAGGGATCTGGTGCAGTGTGGCACCATAAATAGTCCAAATCACGCAGACCATACTCTCTCTGGGCCTATTTCCCTTTATTTTATTTATTTTAAGACAATTTGTGCCCATTGGACCCTTTTGTTGGTTTTGTTATAATAAAGTCTTAAAGTCATTTGTTTTTAAGGTGAAACACGTAAACCTAAAGGTTAATCTAAGTAATCTAGTTTTTGGGCCTATTTTGTGAAATATCATTTCTCTTTTTAAGGTCTAATTTCGATTGGCCTATTAAGAGGTAATTAAATCTGATCAATTTTTGGTATTTTCTTTTTAGGATTCCTATTGAGGCTTTGGCCCATTAGGTTGAGTTTCCCTCATGGAATCACTATATAATGTAACCCCTTGCATCATTATTCAACAGAGAGAGATTTATTGAAAACAAAACCCTAGCCGTCGTCGAGCATTGCTCCCACGTGAGGAAGCCTGAAAGAGTTGAAGTTCGAGTTCTTCTTGTTAGTAGAAGGTCCCTGTAGATCTCCATACATCTATAGGTTGAGCTTATCTATCTGAATACTGAAGCCACCGCCGCCACCACCACTTTACTCGCCGCCGCCACCGCCATGTGAAGTCTTCGCCGCTGTAACCCTAACTTTTGCCACCATCGCAACCCTAATTTACTCTACCGCCGTCTCTTTACTTTCGCTGCCTCGTCTTTGTCTTATCGGTGCTGCCTCTGAGATCAGAAACCCTAATTTTGTTTCTACGCTACATCAGAAATCCTCTCATCGAACTAGTTTTCCACTTGGATTTGCATATTTATAGGGAAGCCACTGTGAGACTCCTTAAACTCTTACGGGAATCCCTTCAGCAATTTCAGAATTGATTCAAATGCTAGAAGCTGCACACAAAACCATTAAACATGTAAGCAATATTAAAAAAGAAGGAAACCAAACAAAGCAACTAATATTAATGTAACTGAGAATTCTAATAAATGTAAGAATAATATGAATAATAACATACCCCCAACAAAATAATGAAACTCGAAATATGGGAACTTGGTTTGGTAACACAATCTACCCCACAGGAAGGATCTATATTCATTAAGATTAGTAATAACCCCTGTAAGAATTGGTCAACCGAGGTTACTTGTGATCCTCGCTTTGCACTTCCTTTGATTACGGCCAACAATAAATATAGTACGGCCATCTTTGACATATCACTTGTATAATTCCTCATTGACATCAACTTAATCTCAATAGTTTCTTGTGTAACTTTAGCCTTCTTGAATGCTTATGCACAAACTTCAAATTTCCCATCTCTTCGTGATTGTTGGGATACTCATGACAACATAGACCCGATATAAAGGTGGGCTCTCTAGTTGAATACCGGATTGGTACTCTGTTAACAACAAACCACACTTCCTTCATCTTCTCTATACGAGCCATGCGAACAAGGAGTATCCACATTTTTATCGTCTTGTCGTTTGCATCCCTTGACATATGGAAAAATTTAGCAAATTGATGATGAATGTAGAATCATTGCTTCTCACGGTTGTCTAGCATATTTTTGATATTTTCCACCATCTTTGCAACATAACACCTTGTTGCAATCTTTATGGTCTTTATATACTCCGTTCTCAGTAGGTACATACCCAAAAGTTGTATCACTTCCGTTCCTTCATCGGAATCCTACATTCATCAAAATTGACTTAAATTCAAAACCTAGTTAAATTAAATCTAGTAAATTCCAATCTCATTACCAGTACTATATTGAGAATTTAAAATTATAGACTTAAACTAAAATATAATTAATATTTTGCAAATTCTTTTCCGTTTACAATCACCGTAAAATCGACTTAGAATACGAAAACAAGATAGAGATGTCTTACCGTTTCGGATGATGATTCATCTGCCCCATCTTCTTCTCTCCTTGATTGCTCGCTAATGGTTTGCAGATTTTTTGTTACTTCCTCTTCCAATGCCTCATCTTTTCTTCTTTTTCTCTTGTCGAACGAGGATCCATAGGTGTTGGAGGAGTGTCGACTCATGGAGGAGAGAAATATAAAACACATCTTCCCCTATTTCTTGCCAAATTATTCGTTCCAGCCATGAAATTGTGAAATCGCAGAAAGAAATTGCATAGTGAAATTGCAAGAGTGAAAGAATGAAGAAGGTGAAATCGATTTTAAAAGTTAGGGTAAATTTGGGGATTTTTTAATTTTTGTTTATTTTTGGTTATTGGCCGGTTATTGGACGATTTCGGTTATTGCAAAATAACCAAAACAAATCAAATGGATCTTAATTCTATTTTGTTGGTAACGGGTTCATACAGATAGTTTGATGTTGGATCATGTAATTTTGTTCAACTCTTAGGAGTTAGGATAACAACATAAACAGACATTTTTTCCTTTACAAAACGATTTAATTAAATCATTATTTTAAAAGGAGAGCATTTGAGCAATTTTCTCTCCAAAGGAGAGCTTCTCAGCAATTGATCCTAGTTGGGGATGGTTCATCGGGAGTTTTTCGAGAAAAACATCCGAATAACAAAAAACCATGTCATACCAACAATATGCAAAAAATATTCTAAATTCTATAATCAAACCGAACCGTATCAAAAACCAAACCAAAAGTCACATCCGAACACAAACCAGATATTTGTACGAATTATCCAAAAAAGTCTGAATAAACAGAATTTTATAGCCCTAGTTTGACTTTGAATTATCAACTTTGTGCATCAGCTTTAGTGTTGGCATTCATCCCCCTATCTGGTGACATGCGATGCTCGCTCAATGCAGCCCGTCAAGACTTGGCCTGTCTAATCTAAATATTGAATCAGTAATCTCATTGCTAATCCAAAATTCATCATTATAGTTTGAACATTATTTGTATACCGCAGATAATATCCACAAGTTACTACTAAAAACCTCTGTTTTTTCTTCATAATGCGAACACAACTTCACTTCTTTGACGCTTAAACCACTGTCTCTACTGGATTCGACATTGATGACGTCACTACCGGTTCGAGCTCCTTCGTGGGTTTCTACCCGTAGAATCTTCGAAGAGAGGCTTCATGATCTTCCCAAGTGTGCTAATTTAAGCCAAGTGAAGCAGCTTCATGCACAGATTATTCGGCGAAATTTTCATCAAGATCTACACATAACGCCAAAGCTAATCTCTGCTCTTTCTCTCTGTCGTCAAATGAATTTAGCTGTTAGGGTTTTCAATCAGGTTCAAGAACCGAATGTTCATCTTTGCAATTCTCTGATTAGAGCTCATGTGCAGAACTCGCAGCCGTATCAAGCTTTCTTTGTTTTCTTTGAGATGCAAAAGTTTGGCCTTTTTGCTGATAATTTTACTTACCCGTTTCTTCTCAAGGCGTGTTCAGGTCAATTGTGGTTCCCTGTGGTGAAAATGATGCATAATCATATTGAAAAATTAGGGCTTTCGTCTGATATATATGTTCCAAATGCCTTAATTGATTGCTATTCTAGATGTGGTGGATTGGGTGTTAAAGCGGCGATGAAGTTGTTTGAGAAGATGAGTGAGAGAGATACTGTGTCTTGGAATTCGATGCTTGGTGGATTGGTGAAAGCAGGGGAATTGAAAAATGCTCGCCAGTTGTTCGATGAAATGCCACAAAGGGATTTGATTACTTGGAACACAATGTTGGATGGTTACGCTAGATGTAGAGAAATGAGTAAAGCCTTTGAATTGTTTCAGCAAATGCCTGATAGAAACACTGTATCTTGGTCGACGATGGTTATGGGTTATAGCAAAGCTGGAGACATGGAAATGGCTAGAATTATGTTTGATAAGATGCCATTGCCGGCTAAAAATGCCGTCAGTTGGACCATAATTGTTGCTGGATATGCGGAAAAGGGGCTTGCGAAGGAGGCTGATAAATTAGTCGACCAAATGGTGGCTGCAGGACTTAAATTTGATGCCGCAGCTGCTATAAGTATCTTGGCTGCTTGTGCCGAGTCTGGTTTGCTCAGCTTAGGAATGAAGGTTCACTCCATAATAAAAGGGTCTAACCTTTGTTCTAAGTCTTATGTGTTAAATGCACTACTTGATATGTATGCAAAATGTGGTAGCCTAGAAAAAGCGTTTGATGTGTTTAACAATATGCCCAAGAAGGACCTTGTCTCTTGGAACACTATGCTTCAGGGTCTTGGTGTTCATGGCCACGGAAAGGAAGCAATTGAGCTTTTTTCAAGAATGAGAAGGGAAGGGATTCGGCCTGACAAAGTCACCTTCATTGCTGTTTTATGTTCTTGCAACCACGCTGGTCTTATTGATGAAGGCATAAATTACTTCTACTCAATGGAGAAAGTATATGAACTTGTTCCACAAGTTGAACACTATGGTTGTCTTGTTGACTTATTAGGTCGAGGGGGGCGATTAAAGGAAGCGATCAAGGTTGTTCAAACAATGCCTATGGAACCCAATGTTATTATTTGGGGTGCTCTTCTTGGAGCGTGCAGGATGCATAACGAGGTGGATATTGCTAAAGAAGTCCTGGATCATCTGGTTAAATTAGACCCTTCTGATCCGGGAAACTATACGCTGCTGTCAAACATTTATGCAGCAGCAGAGGATTGGGCAGGGGTTGCTGGCATAAGGTCAAAGATGAAGAGTATGGGAGTAGAGAAACCATCGGGTGCTAGTTCAGTTGAGTTGGAGGATGGAATACACGAATTTACAGTGTTTGACAAATCACATCCAAAATCTGATCAAATATATCAGATGCTTGGTAGTCTAATTGAACCTCCAGATACTGGTGAGTTGGTTGCTATTGGATAGACTGCTCTGTTAATGTTACTGATGCAAGGGTTTCGTCAAAGCCACACTGTCAAGATCATTAGGTAATGTATCTATTAGAGGCTGTGAACATGAGCAGTGTGCCGTAAGGCCATAAATTTGTAGTTCATTTTCAAAAGGATCCCAAAGATGGTTTTATCCTTGTAATTCACAATGTTATACGAGTTGGGGTAACGTATATACGGCAGAATTTATTAATCTTGAGATCAATTTGATTTTGCAATACTAACTCCAGAGATGGAGGTTGTGCTTCTTAGTCCCATAACAGGTTTTGTGATCAACGAGGAAAATGGTCGTGTAGGACAAAAAGACATTGGAGCTCCCACAGAACCTCACTGTGAGTAATTAAAGTAACTTTTGTGACAAATAAACATATAATTAGATGATCCGTAGAACTTAAATTGTAAAAGTCTATACTGATGATGTTTTGTTGGTGATGTATTAGCTCAGGACGTCAGTATGATGACGTATCGTTGGTGATGTTATCACCTTTAGACGAATCAACTAGTATTAAAATTGATGTTTAAAGGTCAAACCACAACAAACTCGCCGGGTTTATTATATTACAAAATTCAATGTCTTAATGATTTTAAGTTGATCTTAATTTCCTTTTTGAAGTGATTCCTATTGAGATAGTATTAAAATACAGGAGAAAAGTTGGACCACCAAAAATAGTGCCTTCTTTGATTTGTTCTAATCCGCAATGTATGACTTTGAACAAAAAAAAGTCTTAAACTTTTTGGAATTATTGTAATTCACTTCTTAAGCCCAAGATACAAAATTTTACTGATTTACATATACAAAAAACAGAGAGATAGAGGATAAGAGATTGTGGGGATGGAGTTAATTTAGTTGGTGGATAGACTTATCATATGTTCTTGTTTTTCCAGAATGGGTAAGTAGCTGCAGAGACAAAACATGAGTGGTTACTAGGCTTACACATCATCCAAAAAAGTGATAAAAGATTTGTCTCTTATCCAAAATCCAAAAGGCATATGCAAATGTCTATCTTTAAATACATCAACACCATAAAGGTAAAGTATATCCATTGCCCATTCCGCTGACTAGGACGTTCCTGTAGAATTTAAGGCATTTCTGGCTGTGGTTCACAATTGTCCACTCTCGTATATAGATGTTACTTATATGCTTTGCTTAATCTACAGAGAAACTAAAGTGAACTGAGTCAGAGAAAAAGAGAAGGCTAAGAGGGAGAGAGACAAAGAGAAAGAGGGAGAGAGACAAAGAGTAACATGGATGCTTGCTTCCTTACCTCAAGATCTATATCTGGTAACAAAGAGCTTGTTCCGTTCATCAAAGCTAAAATATTTTCTTGCCCCAAGAGAAATTCCGGCCAGTTTCTCACCAGGAAGGTTGCTTCTCGGATCTCTGTAAATTGTAAGATCTCTTTCATGGTCATTTTTATCTATGAGAAATTTATACTCACATGATTACATGTCTTGGTTTGGGAATTAGCTTCTCTGACTAATATTTCTGTAGCTGTTTCACGCCTGATGAGAGCATTTTGGTTAAGTAGGTTCGCTTTCGGATTCATGGAAGCCACTAGATGATGATGCTGATCTCTTCAAGGAGTGTGTCAAGAATTCTACAGCAGATGCTGACTGGAGGGAATTTAGGGCAAGGCTTGTAGCAGGGGAACAAGCTGCAACGACAGAGAAAGATCCGTCCACGCGGTCTAACCCAGATATAGTGGTGGACTATCCATCATCATCGTCCTCACCGATCACAATTGGAAACAAATGGGCACACAAGATCCATGAGCCAGAGACAGGCTGCCTCCTAATTGCCACAGAGAAGCTTGATAATGTCCATATCTTTGAAAAAACGGTGATCCTCCTCCTCTCCGTTGGACCCTCAGGTCCTATAGGAGTCATTCTTAATCGTCCATCGCTCATGTCGATTAAAGAGACCAAATCAACGGTCTTAGACATGGCAGGAACATTTTCAGACAAAAGACTCTTCTTTGGTGGACCTTTGGAAGAAGGCTTGTTCTTGGTGAGTCCAAGAAGTGGCGGAGATAATGAGGTTGGGAAAAGCGGAGTGTTCAGACAAGTAATGAAAGGATTATATTATGGGACGAGAGAGAGTGTAGGATTGGCTGCAGAAATGGTGAAGAGGAATTTGGTTGGAAGAAGTGAGCTTAGATTCTTCGATGGGTATTGTGGTTGGGAAAAAGAGCAATTGAAAGCAGAAATCTTGGGAGGCTATTGGACTGTGGCTGCTTGTAGCTCCAATGTTGTTGAGCTTGGTTCGTCTGTCCAAAGTCATGGTCTTTGGGATGAGGTTCTTGGCCTTATTGGGCCTCAAACGGGCTCTGTTATCTAAATCCTGTGTAATGCTTTTCACTAATGACTTATGGTATGGCTATTGTGTATGTTTATCAATGTATGTATTGTGGATCCATCACTAATTTACTTGACTGTTTCACGTTTGGTAACATTTATAATTTGGTTAAAGATATGTTACACCTTTAATCCTAGGCGATCGCACAAATACAATTTTTCTAAAGTAAATATTGCAAAAATGTTCTACCGTCCATTGCAGAAATCTGTAGACATTTTTTCTGCAGTTTTTGTCAATGATATTTAAGATCTTTGAGGTTAAAATCTACTTCCATCCGTTTGATGTTTTAGCAAAAACAGACATGAAAAAAAAAAACCAAAAGAGAGATAGAACGTTTATCCTAGGTCTCCTCTCTTCCATCTCTTTAACCCTAGCCACAAAAAAAGAAAAAAGGTTTTTTTAGTTTTCCCTCTTCAGTCACCGTCGCTTCTTGTCGGCGGCCGGGGAGGGTCCCCGCGTCAACCTCTCTTTCTCTTCTTCTCGCCCATGCTCCTCTCTTCCAAGCTTGCTGGTTTTCTACTCTTGCTTCTTTGGTTGTTGGTCTCGGGTTTCTTGGTGGAGAGGCAGTGGCTAGACGGCGGTGTTGGAGGAATAGCCTCGCGGATCCGGTTTAGGTGAGGACTTGACCGGTGCTGCATGTGGCTTTGACTCCTTGTCTCTGGCGATCTCTCGTCTTCAATTTGCTCCTTTCCGGTGCTGCATGTAGCGGTGTTTCCAAGGCTCGGTGGTGGCGTGAGTCGGCGAGACGGTGAGCTTGTAGTCCCACCACCGGAAGACTGTTGAGTAAGCCCACCGCTTTCAAGGACGGCGGTGGGTCTTGAAAGGAGTCGCCAGCGGTGGATCTGCTCACGAAATCTTGAGTAATCTCCCGGTAGGGGAGGCTGCCGGGTCTTGAAAGAGTCTCCGACATGCGGACCGGCTCTTGCTGCGCCTCTCTCCAGTGATGTCTTAAGTGAGTCTTCTTTCTTCGTTCAGTGGTTCGGTTTTGTGTAGCGGCTCAACCTCGAGGCCTCCATATCTCGAATCTGAGCCTTGGTCTTCGACGGAGATGAGTTTTGAATCGTTGTCGGCGGCGAAGGGCGTCATTCGGCTCCGATTTCGAGATTAGGGTTTCCATTTCCTTGTGGCCTTGGTGAGGATTCCAGTCTGGCCCAATGAAGTTCTGGGCTGGGTTTCTTTTTCTTTTTATTTATTTATATGTTGGTCCCTGTGTTTATAATTTCTTATGTTTTCTCCCCCTGAAAACTCTATTTCTAATACGAAAACTCTTTAAGAAAAAAAACCAGACATGAATATTCATTCACATTGTCATAATATTCAATACTAAAAATGCAACGATTACTACAACAGCACAATCTGATGGAGTCCATTGTCACAATAAAATCATTTTCTTACCTTTATATATACGATCGTATTCGTACATTATAAAGACACACAACAGAACTTTCACAATACAAAAGGGCAATAATAACTCCTCTCTCATGTAGTCATGTATAAAGCCTCCTTCGTTATTTGTATTCATATAATTTTTAATTTTTGTCAACAATTGGATCGACAAGGCCCGAATTGTAGCTCAAACTCATCCCTAAACCCCCTATTAACTACTATATGTAATAGGATGGAATCAAATTTCGGTTGTATGAACCATTAAATGGGGCATTTAACGACCCGATTAAAAAGAATTCGGTAATTTGTATTCATATATATTATAGTTATTTATATTATTATATATTAGTATTAGGCATGGCCATTTTACCCGAAACTCGAAACCGAATCCAAAACCGACCCGAACTAAGAGGAACCGAACTGAACCGAATCTAACAAAATACCCGAACGAGTTTTAGATTATTAGAGTTCAGGTACCCAGACCCGACCACGTAGGAATCGAAACCCCAATGTCTACCCAAGCTAATCAAACTTATTATATATTTTAAAATAATTATTTATATTTAAATTTTTATTTACCTAAATATTCAAAATTATAATTATAAATCTAAATATATTAACCAATTTGAATCAAAATAACAAAAACAACTTAAATATTTAAATCTTTTAATTAGATTATGATTTTCTAAGATTTTTTAAATTTTTCAGAAACATTTAAATAAAAAACATTTCACTAAAAAATTGGGTATCCGAACCTAAACCACATCGACCCGAAAAAAGCAATTTTAAGAACGAAACCCGAACTAAAATAATAAAATATTCGAACGGATCTTATATAACTAAACCTGAAAATTTGACCGATCAGGTGCGAGTACCTAATTCGTATTGGTTGTATAATTCTCCTCTCTCTCTTCCTTGTAGACATCCGCTGTTTGCCATCGATCACACTTTCCAGTAGTCAGTTTGTCTCACCGCCACCAAAAAAATGGAGCATGTCCTCTGTCTTTCTCCCTCGGCGATTTTGTGCCGACATCGCACTTCGGACCCGCCTTGTACTCGAATTAAGCTTCCTCCGGTTTTAGTAGTCGCTAGATTGTAGTTCCGCCGTACTCGACCACGGCGTGGTAGTCCTTTCGAGGGTATCTTCTTCTAGCTCGTAAGAGGACGACAACGCAGGGAGCTGAGTCCGAAGAAGGATTAGCCGTCGAGATGCCGATTTGTTGTGTTCCCTCTTTCTCTCACGTATGAGGACGGCGACGAAATGCTTTGGGTCCGTCGGTATGGTCTGTTGTCGCCATCCTCTCACGAGCTAGGAGGAGAGACATTTGAAAGGACTACCACACTGTCATCGAACACAACATAACTACAGTCTGGCGGCGGCTAAAATTGGAGGAAGCTCAACACAAGCTACAAGGCGTGTCAGAAGTACTATGGCACCTTCTGCTTCGCCGGAGCTGCCACCAATTTTATGGTACTCTCTCCCCTTTCTCCTTTCACTATTAGCTATGGTTGCATCTTGGCCTAGATCTAGGAGGAGGATTGCTCCTTCTGTGGTTAGATTGTACGTTGCTTCTGGTTTAGATAGTTTTGGTGAAGTCCTAGATTATGTTTTGTGTGGGTTGCTGCCAGCTTTGTGTTGGCTCGGTATTCTCGTCGTTGTTTTGTCTTGTCTGTGTACCAACAATTAAGCGGCAGAAGCTCTGGTTCGAAGGTTATGTTTACTCTCGGCAATTATGCATTAGTGGCGCTATCATGGATTCTACACGAGTTACTCTTTGAGAGATGTGTAGGCATCACTAGGTCTAAGGTTTGGGGTTGGCCTCATACCGGATTGCTTGTGACAATTTATTGGAAAGTATTGTCGGGATTTGGTGTCGGTCCTGCTTTTCGCTTATTTTTTTTTTGCCTTGTTTCTATTTTATTCTTCGTATTTTCGGTCTGTCTAGTATGTCGGTACTCATATTGTTGTTGTATTTTCATCAATTTTGTAGTTTTTTCTGCTTCTTGTTATCTTTGTAATTCTGTAAGAAAATGAAAATAGTATAAAGAAATATCTCACATTGATATCAAAAAAATATATATGTTTATGTTGAGTTTGGCATTCCAAACTTTACTGTTCTTATCTCGATGTCAATGTAAAAAAAAGTTCTCACTCTCTCTGTTTTACTCTTTGTTTAGCTCTCGTTTGTTTTGTGTGTGGTAATGAAAGTTAGAGACTGTGATTGTAAAGACACATAGATTTACGAGTCAAGGCCCTTGGGAAAGGACCTTACGTCTCGCCGGAGAGATCTCTGGAAGAAATCCACTAAGATATTAGTTCAAAACCGAGCTCTTAATTATTTACAACTTTCTCTCTGCTTTCTTTTCTTTTTACCTCACACTCTTACATCTCAATAAAATTAAAAGCTCACTGTTTTATAAACACAAGAGAGATGTTGTATATCTCGCTCAATCCAGGTCTAGACTTCATTGTCAATATATGTCATCGGATATTGTTGAAGTTATCATTACACCCCATGATAATTTGAAAGATACGACCAGTTTCAGCCACCTCTTAACTTGATCACAATCACATTTTGTCATAAAAGTATCCTAGTATTGGCTTATTGTTCCCATAAAGTTTTCTTCTGTGTATAGTATGTAGAGAAGTAAAAAATTTCTTGCTTGAGAAACATCATTGCTTGCTCAATATAATACTTTCTTGGAAGGTTAATTTTTCACATTGAATCGGCGAAACAAATCCATCCACATCTCCACAACATCTTTATAGTACATACTACTGCCATAAATTTCCTTACTTATTATATTCAGCAACCAAGATTTTACCATGCTATTGTATCTACTCCAAATCTTAAATATACGGTAAAGTTGAGAAGGTCTAGGTAAAGTACCATTGACGAAACTGAGGTTGTTCTTAGCATCTAAACTAGTTTGCATAGCTATAGACCAGTTGTTGTAATTTGTACCGTCTAAGACATGACTAACAACTGCTAAACCTGGATGGTCAACTAAGTGAAGGAAAAATGGGTTGTGAACACTATTAAACGATTCTGGAACTGGCGAGTGTTTGTGGTGAGATTAGCACTCTTGTTTACTGCTCAAAGATAAATGAGATTACAAGCAAAAGGTTTAGAAATTCGATTAAAAGACAATGTGATAATGTAATATGAGCTCGGCAATTCCAGAGAGAATTCGATCTTCAGCTTGGCGGTCCTCTCAGCTCCTTTTATAGGCATGACAATTAGGGTGAACTCTGCTGCCACGTCACCTAGAGGTCCGTCACGCCTCCGAGGTCTTTGGTATCAGATCGGCGCATGATTGCCTAAAATGGTAGCTTGCGATGCTAGGAGCCTATCCCTGTCCTATAGACATGCTCGCCGAGCTAGGTAGTTGTTGATGGACTTCCTAAAACATTAAATGCTCTCTGAACGGCATGGTAAGTCCATAGAGTGGTTGAACTGCTCTGCAACGCATTTAATGCGCCTCATGCCAGTTGTCAAGGAGCTTATGCCGAACTCGTAGATACATCTTCCTGGGCCGTTGTCATCATGGGCCTTCTTATACAACATGCCTTGGCCCGCATCTGGATCGAGGCCGAACTGGGGTGGCGTCATAGTGGGCCCACGAAATCAGATGGGCCGAATGGTAGGGTAAGGCCCACCTCCAATAGCGAGGATGATCGAAGTGTATCACGAGTTTGAGATCTGGCAGCTTCATTATGTTTCTGCAAAGCTATTTTAGGTTCCTCAAGAAACAAAATCTCATGTGGTTTTGCAGCTCCAAAGCTTCATCACCATTGACATAGCTCTGAGTTCGAGGGTTTGTGAGTGAAATCGATTTGGGGGGTTTTTTATTGCTTAAGTGATGTTTTGATTTAACGTCATAATTAACGGTATTTAACGCCGTTTAATTACTCTGTTAAGCAATTTAATGTTAGGCCTACTTTGGTCGAGTCAGTGAAAAGTTGATGTTTTTTTTTGGGAACACGATAGTTCATGCTTAAAATGGCTTAAATTTGAAAGTTGTTATTTAACAATTCAAAATATTTGGTGTTGTAATTAATGTCTTTTTCGAAGTAAAGGCTTCTGACAGAAGTTGTTGGAAATTTTAAGTCTTAAATGGGATTAGGTGGTGGTTGATAGTTGATCATGACTTGAATCCTAAATTTGGCCTTAAAGAAACAAATTAAGTAAGAGATAAACGATATGCATAAGTTATAATGTTTCATTTTTAACGTGAAAGTTAAAAGTTTGTCTTTGTCTTACTAAGGTAAGGTAATGTATTCATGTCCACAAGAACTTTGGTTCGCAACCAAGGTAATGTATATTGCGCTAGTTCATGTCCGAACCAAACCGACCCGAACCCAAACCGAATTCGAACCCTAACTAAAATAGTAAAATATTTGAACATATATTATATAGCTAACTCCGAAAAACCCGAAACCCGAAAATGTGATCCGAGCGGGTCCTGATACCTGAATGTCCACAATTAGTGTACACACTCCTTCGATGATTATCAAGAAGTGTCTGTCTATATACTAACTTTTGCACCAAGTTCCTTATCATGCAATTTGAAGTCTATCGATGTCTATTCAACTCAATCACATAAGTGGTCGGAAATTAGTCAATAAATTTAACCAATTTGCCTTAAATATTATTGGCCAGATGTTTGTTAACTAATTTTCGACTACATTTTGATTTGGTTGATATATATAATGTATTGTTAGACACTCTAAAACGTTTACAAAAGCGGTCAATAATTGGTCAGTAATTTTAAACCAATTTGTGTTGGATTTTGTTAGTCATAATTTTCTATCTTATTTATTATCATAGTTTTTTAGAAATAGGAACCGAATTCAAGCGATGCCGCGCATAAACTTATTTAAAAAAAAAATTATGGAAATATTATCAATTTATAGTATTAATACATTATAAGATTATAACTTCAACAAATCAACCGTGAATAGTTGTTGATTATCTCACTATCTAACATTTAAGATTTAAGATATAATAAATTGCTGCATTTTTAGAAAATAAACTATACAACTATAACGAAAATTTCTTTTAGAAAGAAAACTATTGTAAGTTTTAAACAAAAGTTACCATGAAAAATCACAAACATCAAAAATGGAAAAAATAGTTTTGAAATATTACAGCTTTTAGTTAAAGTACATTGTGATTTCTCTTCTAAAAATAGTTTGGGTACTCACACAACAAATTTGATCCAAGGTCACTCAAGTGTATCTTTTTGGGGTACAATGACAAAGTATAAAGGATACAGATGCTTGGTTCCTACCACTGGAAGAGTTATTATAAGCAGACATGTTTTATTTAATGAAGATCGATTCCCTTTTGCAGAAAAACAGTACAGCTCCAGTGATTTTCTTGCCACTCCACTCATGACTGCTTGGCTCAAAGATTTTGCGCCAACACTAGTTCGAAACCTGCAATTACGTCTTCACTAGTTTCCGTTGTCTCAGGGCAGATCGATCAAAGGGCCACATCTTCACGTTGTATATCTCCACCTGGTGCACAACAATCAACCACTACAGGAAAAATGAATTTTATCAAAAGATACGATAGCATTTTTATAAACGCTCTATCACCACCCGTCATAATAGGTCAAACACTTTAGATAGCGGTTTTTTGTACTGCTATCGTATTGTCATATACTATAGTGCATTTTAGTATGCAATTAAAAATTATATAATAGCGCTTATTTTGTGTTATAAATCACAGTATACATTTTCATATTTTGTTGATTTTAAATGAGTTTTGGATTTTAGATTTTAATTTTTGAATTTTGAATTCCAAAAACGCCAATTTTAATTTACAAAAACAATATCAATAATAATGATGACTGTCCAATACTCAAATACCAATAATAACTGTCCCATACTCAAATAGATTATTAGTTAAATAGAACACATCTTTTATGACTTGAACAATTTCTATAAACCTGAGCCTAGAAACTACTATTATTTCTTCTCAGTCTCCACCTTTTTAACATAAGCCACCAAGTGTATATCGTTGACCTCTTTCTCAGAACTTAGACATTCATATTGAAAATGACCAAGTCATTAGATTTTGGGGATTAATGTATAATAGTTGTGTATCGATGCAAAACCAAATTGAGCAACACTCAGTGCGTCTATATTCAGATAAAAGAGTCTTCCATGCGACATAACCCATCTGAATGGCACCTTCAGATAAATGAGTCTTCCAGATTGAAACTGCTTCCCCTGGTGACATTAACATAGTAAAGCCTTCATCTGGTATAAGACTTCCGATCCCAACTGTTATTGGCATTCCACCAAATTGACAAAGAAGGGGGACTTGTTATAACGTGTGGCTTTACGTATCTGCTTTGAGATTTTAAGAAAGAAAGCTTGCACTGTAATGCTGATTCTTGCCATATGGCTGCCCAATAAGATCTCCCAGATTAAGCTTAGACATAATCTGTTTCAAGACCTTTTATAAGAATAAAAACAATGTATTCCGATATCCAACTCCATCAGCTAAAAGAAGCTCTACAACGTAAACAGTCTTCTCACAAGCCTTGCATTTTTGTTGAGTTCTTGTAAAAGACATCTTTAAGCCTTGCCTTCACTTCTCTCGGCTTCTTTTTCTTCACATTCAAAATTTCAAAATTTGGTAACTACGATGTAAGAAGAAGACCCCATTGAGCAAATCCGAGTCTTTTCCTAGAGATTCTAAACACTCAAAACAAAAACCGTCTGTATAGGAGGAAACAAAAACCATTTTGGCTTTAGTGCCATTTTCTCAACTTGAAAAGTCCAACACAAGAAAAAAATAGCAAAAGAACACAAGTGACACAAGATCATCATTACCAAGAACTTGCAAGATGGATTCCCGGTGGAGGAATCCGTTTGGAATATGCCTTTCCGACGAATTTCATATGGATTAACACCCTTGGATCTAAGTTGTCAGTAACTTAAAACTGTCGGGAATCCATGTAAAATTCTCGACTTAACCCGAGAAAATTACTGTCATAATTTTATGTTCTTATGTTTCTTTTATGTCACGTTCTAGTTCATAATTCTTTCCCATTACACTAAGAACATTTTTATTTATAAATTCTTTGAAACCTTCCCTTAATAGCAACTGTATGATCTATTTCAAGTAGAACAATTTTTTATGAGAAAACGGTCATAATAATACCGAACTTGTCCCTTTTTGCCGAATTAAATAACAACTTTTTCTCTCTCTCCTAAAAAACACAAACTTTTTGTTGACTTCGCTAATTTAAATCGTTCTTAGTAAAAGTTAATACAACGTTAACCTCCGTTTAACTTTGTTAACCTGATTAAATTTATCGTTAGTTTCAGTCAATAAAAAGAGTCAACTTTGCGTTTTGACAAACGAAAGTACATTAATCCCTAAAAAAAATTTCCCCAAATTCATTCTCTTCTAATTTCGTTCATAGTTTCACACCAATTTTTTTTTGTTCAATCTCTATCCATTTTCTATCTCTCTTATCCATTTTGATTTCAATTTTGATTTTGTTCAAATCTCTCTTATCTTCTCTCAATTTTTTTTTTTCTATTCTGGCTTCATTTGAGATGAATTCAAAAATGGAGAAGGTTGAAAAAAACTGGGAGAAGAGATTGATGGAAAGGCTATTAACTCGCTTCTTTTTCTAACTGTGAATTGTGGTGTTCCTCGGGACTATATTGAAGTTTTGATTGTTCATCATACATGATTTGATCCTTATAAGACTTGATAATCTGGCGAGGAAAAAATAACGTATGTTGTTTCTAAGACTATTAAGAACTAAACTATATTGACAGAATTAGAGAAAGTTAGGGATAAATGATTTTCATCTTCTAGTCTGGCGAGTTTTTATAGCTAAGCTAGAACGTTTCAAATATACACTACAAGAAATAAGGTAAGTTACATCATTTATTTTATTTATTTACATCAGTTTTGATTGATACAAATGTAATTTGCATCACTTATATAATTGACTCTGAAAGTGATGACTCAAATAGTTTGTGTCAATTTAAGCAATTGATGCAATTATTTTCATCATTTGTTGTAATTGATGTTAACTTGTATCACATGTTAAAAATGATGTAAAAACTTACATCATTTACTATAATTGATGTTAATTTTGTATCACTTGTATAAAATGCTGTTAAAATTTGTATTACTTAATATAAATAATATTAATATCTATATCATTTACGATAATTGAAGTTAATTTTGTGTCACTTATAAAAAATGATATTAAAATTTTTATCATTTGTTATAAATGATGTTAATATTTACATCAACAATTGATTTTAATTTTGTATCACTTGAATAAATAAAGTTAAAATTTGTATCACTACTACAATTGATGTAAATTTTATATCACTTATGTTAAAAAATTGTATCAATTATTATAAAGGATGTTAATATTAATTTCAGTTAAAATAATTGATGTTAAATATTTATATCAATCTTGTTTAATTGATACAACAATTATTTAAATTATAAATAAATATTAATGAATCACTTTTAAAAATATATACTAAACGTTCTTTTTTTTGAAAAAATAGTTTAAATTAAATTATATTTAAAATATATTATCATATTAGATATTAGACGTATTTATCTAAAACAATTAGTTAAAAATTTAAATATTTATTAATACATTATCAACTTGAACGTAGGTTATAACTAAAAATATATTAAAAAAATATAGATAATCAATTTAATATATACACTAAAATAGATAATCCATTCATAATTTAAAAAAAGAAAAAACACCATAAAATCCAAATACTATTTAAAATACAAAATAAAGATAAATCAACTAACTAACTTCATAACTACTCGCATCATTGATTTTGGCTCATCTGACTAACTTGATCATTAATGTTTAGTTTTTCATTAACATCATTTTCCTTTTCCTGAAAAAATATGTATAAGAAAAAATCAAGTATCAATTATATATGAAAATAAATTAATTGAAATTAAATCTAACAATAATATTTATCTGAGAATTTGATAAATTAAGCATATTCGCATAAGCTGCATATTTACTTGCCTAAAATATTCAAATTTGATCATGATATATTAGTGCCACATAATCTAAAAAAATATTTCAAAAATTATACTATTACCTGATTGTTAGTTCTTGTATTAAAGAGTTGCTGAATAATTCCAGTCAAATTTTTAACATCATTCTCCAATGATTTCATCTTTGTCCTCATTTGAACACTTTCATCATTCTCAGCCTCAGTTCTTGTCGTAGAAGAACGCTTGACTAACTTTGAAGGCGTAGATCCACGACCGACACAACGTACCCTCCCTAGACGTTCTGGACCAAACACTCGAGAATATTCATCATCTAAACTAGCTATGACATTGTTTGAGACTTGTGGTGATGAGTTTTGGGTCAACAAAGTTGTAAGCTCATCCTGGTAAATATATTTAACAGATTAAAATACAATATATTTTCAAATCTCAAATAAAATATTCATTTAAATAACTATATAAAACAAATATTATTCAAAAACAATTGACAAAAGATATTAAAAAAACTAACCGCATGTCTTTTGGTTTCATCGGATACAAAATCTTCATTAGATTTCTTACGAGTTTCAATAAAAAACTCTGCTCGGCATGGTGTTTTTCCAGTGGCATTAATCTTTGGCATATGCATAATTGTTAAACAATATTAATTTCTACATATTCTAATGATACATATAATATATATAAAACAAACAAAAAAAAAGTAAAAAAAAATGTAGGGCAAAATCACATTTCAGCTTAAAAGTCTAAGGTTTTATAATGAAATAATCAAAGCAAATAAAAAAAAAAGATAAAACGTAGATTATATAATCAAACCAAATCAATGTTTTACATTGTAATACATGCGATGATGAAATCAGAGGTTTTACCATGATTGGATTAAAAAAAAAAAAAAATGGTAATACATGATAATCAGGGAGAATTATCGGAGGTTTTCCATGATTGGATATAAATAAAGATGTCCATGTTCTCTTATATCTAATTGGATATAAAATTAATTAGTTCCTATAATCAAACAAATACTACATGATAATTTTAGCTACACACAAAAAAAATGAAAAAAAAAACTTACAATTTCACGTCTTTTTCTTGCAAAAGATTTTCTTCCACATAAATGAGGCATGCGGTGGTAGCTTCGGCTTTGGATATTTCGGTCTCGCATTCTCTATAATAATTAAAAAAAATTAAATATCATTATAATTTTAATTTAATATTCAATAATTTATACCTTCCACTCGTCGGTGAACCTCATGAAAACAAAGTCACGCCATTGATCATCAGGTACTTTCGCTGGACGATTCTCTACCATTTTAGATCGATTATTTTTTTTGTATTGCCTCTAAAGACGCAATTTCATATCTTTGCATCTATTTCCTAGTACATTTATCACATAATTCTTTTTTTCATCTAGGTCACTAAACCAAAACTTTGACTACATAAATTGAGATAACATTTTGGTTAGTTGTTAAAATAAAAATTAAAAACTTATAATATAAACAAAAATATTTACAAATTGAATGTGTCTTTTACCTGTATTATTTCTTATGCTTTTTCTTTTTTATGAAAAGAAAACATTCCAATCACTGTAGTTAATAGGTAGCAAGTTCACATCAGTACTCAGCCGACCTAACCATGATCCAAGTAAGCTTCCAGAGTCTTCGTCAGATTGACCACTATTTTTATCGAAATGTACCACCATTTTTTATTTTGTAATTTCCAAACGTCTCTAGTTGTTATCATTTGATCTTCTATGATTCCATCACCATCTATTTAGTAACAAATATATATTTCATTAAGAAAAAAACCTATGTTAAGTAACCAACTTTAGTACCAAATTTTGTTTGAATATTTTTTTTATTAAGTTGGTTAGTTAACATAGTTTTTTTCTTAATGAAATATATATTTGTTACTAAATAGATGTTCTTGGCCGAAACCTAGGTTGAAATCTAGCATCAATTTCGTATACAAAAGAATAGATGAGAGACGAGACTAACCTTCTCCAACCTTTGTCTCCTCTAACCTTCTCCAAAGTTTGTTTCGTCTAGGTTGAAATCGAGCTTGGTTGTGAGTAGATGAGCCACCAGAGAAGCATGATTATCGCCGGAAAGGAGAGAATCAAGAGAAGAATCCGTGATTTTGGCTTTCTCAAAAAATTAGAAAAGTTAGGGTTTATCTTCAAAAAAGGGGGAAATCGCGAAAGATAGGAAATTTTTTCGTGACAATGACTAAGTGTCAAATTATGTTCCCTCCAAACGTGATTTATTTTCTCGTTCCGCTATTATTAGTAATAGCTTCAATAAAGAGCTATTATATTGATAAAAAAAAAACTGCATAACATCTATAATAGCATTTACGAAAAAGACAGCTATAATATTATGTTATCAATGCCATAATTTTTGTGTGTTGTGATGGATTATATTGTGAAGGAAGGATTATATTTTGATGAATTTTATTGTCATAGATTATATTGTGATGGATTATATTGTGATGGATTATATTGAGATTTCTCTAAGTGTTTTGTAGGATTTTATTGTGATGGATTTTATTGAGATTTTTGGTTAAGTTACGTTTTGTGTATAACTGACGTAATTTTCCTCTTAGTTGGGCCAATAAGGTACATGAATATATGGTCCAATAAGTGACAACAATATATGTCCCAATAAGTTCTGAATGAGATATTCTTCTACCTCTTCTATTTTTTCCCAAATTTTGCGAGTTAGTCAACCTCCGTTTTCTGTGATTGACGATATTGTCAAGATATTTGGTTCTTATTGACTTTGGTCTATAAAGTATTTTGTAAAATATTTGGAGCATAACATATTTGGACTATGATATCATGAGTTACGTTATCTTGAGTTAACATCTTTGGGTTGTCAAATGTTTGGACAGACTATTTGGACAACATTATCATAACTACGATAGATAAACGAACAGATCGGTTCAACTATCTCAAAATTACTAAACCACCGAATATTAGTCTTATATATTAAATCACAAATTCATTTCAACTATATAAACTAAAACTAGAAATGGACTAATGCGATTGTCAACATATTTGTTAACAACTTGAATTCATTTCAACTATGTAAAATAATTCAATCACTTTGTATTCCACATTATGGAGAGAAATAGGAACCATGCTTGAATTTGTTAGTAAAAGATCTTGACATATATGATGTTGTGTAGTTAGTTATAATCATATTATGACCAAAGTTGTGTAATTCTGTAAGTTCAAAGAATACGTTTATAAGGTATCATAGGGTATCTTATAAACTTATATAAACTATTTGGTTCAACTAATTTTATAAATTTAAAGTCGGTTTAACTACTAATTAGTGATTTATGGTCAAAGTATAACAGTTTGTATTTACGCACAACTAAAAAACAGAGGTATAACTACGTCGTGGGAATCCAAAATTTTTGAATTCGATTCACGATTCTTAAATTTTCAAATGTCTTGGTAATCCAACAAAGAACACAAACGGTTGTCTCTTATGTTAAGTATTCCTAAACACACCAACAATGAACAAATCCAAAGTTCCAACAAACGAATAATTTCCGAAATTTTCAATTTTTGGCACCAAAAGCACAAATTTTTTGAAATGGAGACTTCCAAAACCTTCAGTTCTCTTATATATATTTTCTCTGACCTACATCCTCCTCTTTTCTCCACTCATACATTTCCAATTTCTCCATTTCTCCATTTCGACAACTTCTCTTTCTCTGTATGACTCCAATTTCTCTAACTTTTTCCATAATGTCTATGCTCTATCTCATAATTTTACATAACAAATTCATTTGCTGTGTTTTTGTTGTTGATTAAGGTAACCATGAGTAGTGACGACTCATTTGATCTGAATGAGGACCCAAACATAGCGGATGAGATAAGGGATATAACTCACATGAATCATCTTCAATGGGTAATGGATAACAATCACAGTGTCCCTACTCAATGTCCATGTGGTGGGAAGATAATAAGAGAGACTACAAAAGAATTCACCAAAACATACTTCACTTGTAAAGTGTTTGAGGTAAGGCAAAAAATCACTTGGTTCTGTCCGTTTTTTGTTTGTGTTTTGGTAGATATCCGGTTTAATTTTCGTTACCTTTACACGTTTATATTTGCAGAACGACGGTTTGCACCGGCGCACACCTTGAGACCTTGCTATGGAAGATGAGGTAAAAAGTTTAAAGTACAAGACTATAGACCACTCCGCCGAGCTTTTTCAACTGTAAATGGAGCTTCGAAATTTGAAGAAAGAGGTGGCAGAGCTGAAAGATGTCATTGCAAAGATGAATGGTCCTCCTTAATTTCCGTTGATTTGGTAGTTTGTACTCTATCTAAGTCTTTCGTTGGTACCACTTGCTCAATCTAATTTATTATGGTTTCTCTGTATATTTATTCAATGTTTGTTTATTCTATGTAAGTTCTGTCTTAATGGGTATGTGTTAATGGGATCAATGTGTTTATGTTTCTTTGTTGTTTCTGGATCACTTTTACACTAAGTCAAAGACTGCTATGCTGAGGAACAAGATTACTACTTTTCAGCAACTATATGGTGAGTCCTTCTATGAGGCATGGGAAAGGCTCATGGAATTCATGAGAGATTGCCCACATCATGGGTATAGCAATGAGCATATTCTCAACATCTTTTATGGAGGAGTCGAATAGGAATACAAGAATTCTTTGAATGCTGCTAGCAATGGAGATTTCATGACTAAGACAGTGGATGAGGCATTTACACTTATTGAGAACTTGGCTGCAAGTTCCAGTAATCGATGTCATGAGTATGACCGTTCAGTACGGGTCAACAGTCTTGAGACTCAGAGGATTGATGAGTTGAATGCCAAGATTGATATGTTGATCAAGGTTAATCAGAGAGGATTGTAGCAGTGTGATGTAACTAGAGAAGTTTCTTTTGCTCAGGGATTCCAAGAAGAGCATGATGAGCTGTTGGATGTCAATTATGTGATTGGGCAAGGATATGGACAGAATAGATGATATAATCATCCTAATTTGTCTTACAGAAGCACCAATGTTGAGAATCCTCAATATCAGGGAAAATCGCTCGTGCAAAATTTGGGCGTCGCTGTGTTTTCTCAGGATTTTCAGAAGCAGTTCGTGCAAAATTCGGGCACTGGACAAAATTATCAGAAACCTTTTGTGCAAAATTCGGGCCCTAGACAGAATTTTCAGAAACCCTTCGTGCAAAATTCGGGCGCAAGTAATTTTTAGCCTACTTTCAGACGCTTTTAGCAGTCTGCTCCTCCACAGTAGTAGCCACCAGCTAGCACTTCTACCAACTTCTAGGATGAGTTGAAGGTTCTCATGCAGCAACTTCTTCAGAACCAGCAGAAGTCTACCATAGAGATCAATGCCAAGATGGATGGCATGTACAATGATCTCAACAGCAAATTTGAAGCAGTCAGTGCACATGTAAAGAAGCTGGATACTCAAATTGCTCAGACTGCTGAAGCGATCAAGAGGACTCAAAGAACTCTTTCAGGAAAGGTGGAGAAAAATCCAAAGGATTATTGCAATGTCATCACCTCCAATGATGAGAATAAGAGAGAAATAGAGGAGATTGCTAGACTACTCTTTGGGGAAGACTATGATAGTGGGGATGCTGAGAATGCAGAGATGATTGCAAATGAGCAGGAAGAGACACCTATAGGAGATGAGGGAAAGCAAGCCAAAGATGTTGAGTCTCCTCCTTATGTGCCACCAATTCCTTTCCCGAGTATTGCCTATACAAAAGCCCAAAAGAAGGTATTCTCTAAATTCAAGGCAGACAGGAGCAATATTGGAGTCCCATTGCCAAATATGGAGGGCTTGTTCGAAGTTCCAATGCATGTGGATTTCATCAAGGCAATTCTTGATAATAGAGAGCAAGTTGAAAAGCTGATGGGGTATAATAAGGTGAGCGATACTGCACTTCCTGCACCCACATTGCTTTTGGACCGATTGGTCCGCCACAAGATGGATTTGCGAGTATTTAGTCGATCGATTGTTCTACTGGGAACGATCGGTCCAACATTGTGGATGATGTGCGAACAGAAAGTTAACCGATAGATCTGAGATGCGAGTTAGGTTGACGAGTGTAGACCGATCGGTCTACTCTTTAGGACCGCTTGATTCTAAAGATAGAGGTCGCAGATTCACATCAGCGACTGATCGGTCCTGTCCCAGATACGTCTTCCCTCTTCTCCTTGCGCTACTTTTATTTTTCTTTTTATTTTTTGCGACGGTCATGCTTCTCTCTGGTTTATTTTCACTCCGAGACGGTGTAAAGTAAGTCTGGGGGAAGGTACTTGCTGGACTAACGTGATTTGATTTCTTTTGTTTTCTTTTATTTTTTTTTGAGTCTTTTTATTTGTTTTATTGAGTCAAAACTGTTGTAGGGAGCTAAGATTTTTCGAGAAATTACCACATTTTCAGGAACTTAAGTGACCACCGATTCAGACTTGACAGAGATCTATAACTATTGGAAAACCTAGAGACGGTGCAACTTCTCAACGGTACCCATGTCCTTTTGGGTGTTCGAAGGATCTCATGCCGATTTTGCACCTAACCTGACTTGATTTTCTCATCTTGGGGCTTGGAATACATTGGATCGGATTCTCCCTTCAGACTTGAAAGACTAATCTGTGTGAGTATGGTTCCCCTCTCCCAACCTTTCAAATTTCTGCATGCTAGAAACATGTTGAATGGAGCCTAATGATCAAAGCAAAAGATGATATGATTTTCTCTGAAGTGAAGGGGTAGGAAAATTTCCCATGACCCCATTATTTTACTTTTAGAAGAAATGATCACGCAAAGGTGAAAGCGAGGCCTAGAAAAATTTTCAGTGAGGTCATTATTTGTTTTGCCTTTGAATTACCAAAAGGCGACTGATAAAAAACTTTAATGATACCCTAGAAGAGTAGGGAAAAATTGGTTGCCAAAGTGAAAGAAAATATAGGAAATGAACCATAGCAAGATAGTTTGTATGATCAGGTTCTTATTGAAAGAGAATCCATGTGTCATTTGATCGATACTCCTTCGATGAGACCGCACTTAGCAATTACAGAGATCGGTATGGTGAATTCAGATTTTTCATCAAGATTGTGGAGTTTGTTTGGGACAGATGTGAAGTCTGGGGGAAGTACAAGGTGGTCTCGGTTCTGTCAGCTATGTTTTTCATGTGGCTTACTAAAGGAAATGTTTATGTGGTGTTCTTAGGACGAAATGAGTTCCCGCGTTTTCAAACCTCTTTCTCATTCTTGGTTTTTCTGTTTGTTTGAGGACAAACAAAAGACTAAGTCTAGGGGAGTTGATCAACTGTGTTTTTATTGGTTTATTACATTTGTTTTGTGTCTTTTATTGAGTCAAAGTATGTGTTTTAGAGTCTTTTAGTCCATTATCAAGTCCTTTCAGGTCATCTGTCACATTTGGAGAGAATTAACTATTTAGAGTGAAAACTAGCATATTGAGATGCAAAATCATGCAGAGACGCAGAAGTTTGGACTTATTTGAAAGATCTTCTACCGTTGGATTGAGCTAAAAGTTTGACACAAGATAGCCATGGGAGTTAGCTTTCATTTGGCGTTGGTTTGAGGGCATTCCGAAAAGCGGTTAGCAAGTTATGACGATTTTACTGAAGATAGGTCATTCTAGAGAAAAAGCTGAAATTACACTTAGACCGATCAGTAGACCGATCCCACCAGAAGAGACCGATCGGTCCCAGAATTGTGCAGAAAATGCGAAACATCAAGGGACCGATCCGTCCAGTTACAGACCAATCGGTCTGATTCCGGTTCGCCCCAAAATCATGTTTTTTGGTTTTTTTTTCAATTTGGTTTGATTCAAATTGTACCAGAACGCGTTTTACACTATTAGAACTAGGTTTTTGCCTCTTTTTGAAGACAAGCTTTCATAATTTACAGCAACCACTTTTAGTTTGTTCTAGGGAGAAGATTTGATACTCTGCAACCTTTTGTTGTGTTCTTTTCTATCATGTCTAAGTAGTTTTGCAATCAAGTTTAGGGTTTTGTAGGGATTTTGGGAATCAATGAATTAGGGCTAAATAGGGATTCTATCTTAATTGTTCTTCATCTATAGTTGTTCTTAAAGCTTAAGTTAGATTAGCTACCTAGCTTATGATCATAGGTTGTTTAACATACAAAAGTGCCTGATTAATCGCCTGAAAGAACTTAGATGAGCAATTCGTCCTTAGCCAACGGAAGCTGATGTTAAGACGGATTATGAACTTATCGGACTTAAACTTTAATGCGTGTTCAGAACTCTAGGTTCAAACGAAAGTTTAGAATGCTAGGTTGCTGAACATAGTAATCGATGCCACGGAAGTGGATTTGCTATACATTAGTGTTCCGTGTTCAAGAATTGTTATTTATTTGTTACCTAAATAGTGCCCTGATTTAGTTCCTGACTTTCCGATGAATTTCCTGGACTTGATGCTTTTATTTATCTGAATTTATACCGTTTTTTGCTTGCTTTATTTTATTACAATCACCACAATTACTTCGTTTGTCTTAGCTTGAATTTTGATTAAAGAGATTCATAATGTAACAACTTGGTATTCGTGGATTCGATCCCTAAAGTACTACTTCGTTTGTTGTGCACTTGCAGTAGATTATAGGTATACCATTGTAATCAAAGGTATTTTAAATATGAATCTTACATAATTGAAAATACTTATCGAATAACTATGGGTTGACAAGTAGCAATACCTCTGAGAATTTTGGGGACACTTACCAAGTATTAGACCATGTACATTGAAGGTTCTATACACGTTCTTGGCCCAGATCCATAGGCGAGATGGATTAAAAAAAATGTTAATTCGGCCCAAAATGAGTGAACTGGTTCGCCAGGGTGAACCCGTAAGAGACGGGTTCACGCCACGTGTCGAGTGGTGATTGGCTTTTTTTTTCGCGAAATTGGTTTCGAACCCTCTGGCTCATTCGGAATGTTTGCTTCATAAAATCATTTTGCATTTTGCAAATCATTTCCGCGACACCGAAGAAAAAACTAGGGTTTGTGCGATTTTGGGTGACTCACGGTACCTTACTGACGGTATTTATCCGAAATGGTCAACCTTTATCCAATCCATCCCACTTCCTCAAGGTCCTAAAGCAGAGCTATTTGCTGAACGACAAGAAGCCGTCAGAAAAGATGTCGAACGTGCTTTTGGAGTATTGCAAGCTAGATTTGCAATAGTTAAAAACCCAGCTTTACTATGGGACAAGGAAAGCTTAGGAAAGATTATGAGATCTT
>WJSH01008655.1:0-12424 GCA_009757365.2 Lepidium campestre | reverse complement strand
TGCAAATGCAAATTATTCAAATGAAGCTAAAAGGACTCTAAAAGTATGCAAACACTATAAGAACATATGCAAAATAGGTAGAATATGACTCCTAAGACTAGCTAAAATACACATATATCAATAAGTCTTTGTGTCGTTCCAACTTTGCTTATTCCAAAGAAAGATTGTTTGTGGTGTATGTGTGTTGACAGTCAAGCCATCAATAAAATCACAGTGTGTTATCGCTTTCCAATACCTAGATTGGATGACCTATTGGATCAAGTTGGAACATCATCTGTTTTCTCAAAGCTTGATCTCAAGAGTGGATATCACCGCATCCGCATTCGACCGGGCGATGAGTGGAAGACAACCTTTAAAACAAGAGAAGGCTTGTTCGAGTGGCTTGTAATGCCCTTTGGTTTGTCCAATGCACCGAGTACATTCATGCGTGTCATGAACCAAGCCTTGAGGCCATTTATTGGATGGTTTGTAGTGGTGTATTTTGATGATATTTTGGTATTTTGTTCTTCCATGGAGGAACATGTGACACATATGCGACAAGTCCTCTCAACATTGCGAAACAAAATCTTGTTTCTTGCACGCCAGAAGTGTGAATTTGGTGTGGACAAGGTTTTATTCTTGGGATATGTGGTGTCAAGCAAAGGATTAACGATGGACTTAAGTAAAGTCGATGCTATTAGGGACTGGCCTGAGCCAAAAACTATGGCGGATGTGTATAGTTTTCATGGACTCGCCTCTTTTTATCGCAAATATGTGCCTCACTTCAGTTCGATAATGTCTGCAATCACAGAAATAATTAAGCATCCTCAGTTCTCATGGTCCGCTGAAGCCAAGAAGGTGATCAAATTAATCAAAGACAAACTAACAACAGCTCTAATTTTAGCGCTACCAGATTTTTCTTTGGCGTTTGAACTGCATTGTGATGCATCAAAATTGGGGATTAGTGCAGTCTTAAGTCAATGTAGCAGACCTGTTGCATTTTATAGTGAGAAACTAGCTGGTGCAAGAAGTCGGTATAGCACTTATGATATTGAGTTTTACGCCATTGTGCAAGCCATTAAAAATTGGCGTCATTACTTATTTCACAAGGAGTCCATTTTGTTTGTTGACCATGATGCTTTGAAGCACCTTGACAGTCATGTTAAAGATATCATCACGGCATGCTTCATGGGTCACGTTTCTGCAAAAATTTACATTCAGCATTTGGTATAAGTGTGGTCGGCTAAACAGAGTTGTGAATGCTCTTAGTCGTCGCCACTGTCTGGTCACGACACTTCATTATACAGTACCCGGATTTGCAACGTTCATGGAGCTCTATCTCATGGATCCTTACTTTGGTTCAGTTATTCGAGATGTGAAGTTGGGTCTTCGTTCCGAGTACTCAATCACAGATGATTTCCTTTTTAAAGGTAATCAATTGTGTGTCCCGAATTGTAGCCTTTGATATCAGATTATAAAGGAGCTTCATGGTGAGGGTCATGTAGGACGAGATCGTACTCTACAGCTCGTCAATGCTTCTTATTTTTGGCCATCTTTGCGTCGCGATGTTGCTCGATTTGTTGAGCGGTGTCAAGCTTGTCAACGCGGTAAGGGTGGAGCTTCAAACGATGGACTGTACATGCCATTACCAATTCCAACTCAGCCATGGACAGATTTAAGCATGGATTTTGTATTAGGCTTACCTAGAACACAACATGGTAATGATTCGATCTTTGTGGTGGTTGATCGTTTCTCTAAAATGGCTCATTTTGTGCCATGTAAGAAGATCACATATGCTATTACCGTTGCTCAATTATTTTTCAGAGACATTTACCGACTACATGGACTTCCTACTTCAATAGTTTAAGACAGAGACACTCGTTTTCTAAGCCATTTTTGGAGATCATTGTGGAAATTACTTGGGACGAGTTTGGATATGAGCACTGCATATCATCCACAATCGGATGGAGAGACTGAGGTTACCAATCGATCATTGGGGAATATGTTACGGTGTTTAGTGGGTGAGCACATCCGTACATGGCAATCAAAGTTGTCGTTGGCTGAGTTTGCACATAATCATGCAACAAATAGGAGCTTGGGATTCAGTCTATTTCGTGTGATTTATGGTGTGGTACCACATGGTCCTTTGGATTTAACAATGGTGCCTTATAAGATAAGGATGCAT
The DNA here is from genome assembly GCA_009757365.2 of Lepidium campestre. Classification (NCBI taxonomy): domain Eukaryota; kingdom Viridiplantae; phylum Streptophyta; class Magnoliopsida; order Brassicales; family Brassicaceae; genus Lepidium; species Lepidium campestre. The sequence continues at coordinate 10,260 of WJSH01008655.1, read as the reverse complement.
AGAGACGCTATGGATTTTATTGACTCTCTTCAGTCCATTCACTCTACAACTGTCACGAATTTGGAGATTTCTGCTGCAAAGTACAAAACAGACGTGGTGATATCAAAAGAACGTATGCCATTGCACGAGTACAACAAGTTGAAGTCAAAGAAGATTGGTCCAATCAAAGGTCTGGAACGCATTAATTTGAATGCATATCGAGTTAAGTTGCCCGCTGATTTAAAGACTGCAAATGTGTTCAACATGAAACATCTACAATCGTAATTCCATGAGGATGAGCCACCAGATTCGAAGTCGAATCTTTTCAATCCACTGGGGACCTGATGCAGCACAAGTTCAACTTCCTTTGTTTCTTATTTCATTTGCGTTGTTTCATTTCTTCTGTTTTAATAATTGTTTCCTTATTTTTAGGATAACAACTTTCGTATTTCCTAGGATCTAGAATAAGTTAGAGATTTAACCGGTTCTCAAGTTATTTAAGTTCATTTCTCATTTGTATTACGATTCAGTTATTGAACATTTGAATTTTCAGAAAGCCTTTGAGCTATTTTACTCTCAGTTTTAAGAGTTTGATTTTTTTCAATCTTAGAGAAGAGTTTTCATTCGGGTATTCTTTAGAATCAACAATTGATTGCTTGTTACTATCTTTATCTCCATCATGGTCACAACTACTCAAGTAATGTACGAAACTCAAATACATTATTTACCTTCATATAGCTCCATTATATACTGTGCGGAAACTCAAATAGCTTTGACACCTATATTGTAACAATACACAAGCCCCAAAAAAAAAATAGTAATGTGATGGGTAGTTGTTGTTGTGGGTAGTAATATTTGATGATTATTGATGAGTGATAGAGACTTGAAAGAGTATGTAGCAAACGCAGTAGTGTACACAGTGGATCATCTTGGTGATGTATCCTAGAGATACCATTCTTTGATCAAATATCATTTGATTGCTCTGGTTATAATGGTTAAAAGTCTGAATATGGTAACCACTAATAATAACCACAAATATCATTTTGTTTCATTTTTTCTTCTTTTGTGTGTGTTTTCAAATTTTATGAGCTAAGGGTTTCACTTGCAAAGTTTAAAGATTTTAGGAAACCTACATAACAAATATTTGAAAACCTACATAACCATAAATATTTCACATTTAATAGCCAAATCCAAAAACCTACATAACATATATCTATAATGTAGGTTTAGTTTGCTTATATTTAGTGTTTGCGCATTGTAGGTATTTTACACCTTCTTTGAGGTTTACTTTTGGACCTTCAAACAACTAGTTTATTTTCTTTATTTGTACGTTTATAATTTTTGTTTTGTAGGTTGTCGTTGTTGACTTAGGTCACATGTTTTGTAGGTTTGTTGTTAGTATTTAGTAGGTTTATCGTTGTAAAACTTTTTTCTCTGTTGTAGGTTTTCCTTTCACGTTTTGTAGGTTTTTTGTCACTGTTCATCATCTTCAACCTAGCTTCTCAAAAATTTCAAAATTTTCAAAATTTTCTCATTAACGTTGTAATTTCGTGTTCTAATCAAGTTACCCAACCAATATTCAGCACAATGCAATTCAATTCACTCAACAAAACCTCTAAGTTCGAGTTCTATGGAAAACACTCAATTTGGAGTTGTGAATTTTTATGAAAATAGAGTTAATGAATTCATACCTTAAATGAGTGATGAAGATGACTATAGAGTACCTAAGACTTAAAGAAATTGACACAAAATCACAACAAATCTGGAAAAAAAAAACAAATCTTATTCTGTAATAAACTCATAACCCTAAGAAAATCATGTAATTTACTCAACTTTGAAAAACTCAAACTTGCCAAAAGATTAGTCTAGTAATTAACACATTTTATTGGACTATTATAGTAATTCTTTCTTGTATTTAACTACACAAAATTTATGTTATATAATGATGAAATATATAAACTAATATATGACATGAGATAACATCATAATCCTACAATTTCGGTTAAGAGGATGTTGGAGTTTCTTATCACTGACCTTGACCAAGATTAACTTTTTTTTCCAACTTGACTTCATTCAAATTAAACATCAAGAAAAACTTGCCAAGACAGTGTCACACTGTTTACAAATTCAACATCAAGAAGATTTCATAGATAAACCTCTCATGTTCTTTGCTAAAAAATCATCCTTATTATTTAAACTTTTGGGAACACAAGAGAGAGAGGCTACACAAAAGGAACTCCAAAATCTTGAGAATCTTCAATGTAAGGTGTGAAGGCGGGCCACTCTTCTGGCTTATGCAGAATCTTCAAAACCTCTAAACAATCGACTGCAAACGCTACATTGAGTATATTCATGGACAAAAGACAACGCATAGCCCATAACAAAGCCTCAAACTCGCAATGTAGAGAGGATACGCTACAACAAACTCCTTTAGCACCAAGATGAACTCCACCGCACTCATAAGTAAAACAATACCAACTCAGTCCAGATATTAAGTCCGAATTCTTCCATGAGCCATCAATAAAGCATCTAACCCCACAAACAACAGACGTACATGCCAAGGGACGAAACAAAATCTCCTCTGAACTAGAAATCTCACAACCCTAAATGAAATCTTCTCAATCAGCAGAGGCCGTCTGCTCTTGAGCTTTAAACCACAGTTGTGCCTCAGTCTCCACATGCGCAATCATCTCCCTTGGATCTCTATCGATCGCGTTAAAGACACAATCATTTCTCGATTTCCAGATGAACCATAGCAACCAAGCAAAGCTCAAATTGTCAACCACTTTAGGCAACCTCCAAAATAAATAATCCATATGAGAATAGACAAAGCCACTAAGAAAGATCCCTATAGGCGTGGAACTCTAGACAGTGCCCAAACTTGAAGGGTTGGTGGACACTCAAATAACACATGGGTGACACCCTCATCTGCTGCTCTGCACCTAGAACAACAAATATCTCCTGATAAACCACAACATCCTAAATGAACATTGACTGCTAAGTGGCCAGAAAGAGCATGCCACATAAAATATTTTAGCTTCGAAGGACATTGCACTTTCCACACATGGGCTTGAAGTAAATGAATATTCGGTCCAAAATTCCGGAAAAAGTCTTTGGCCACATTGGACTCCGTCCAATATTCTGACCGAACAGAGTACCGCCCAGATTTGGAGAAATGTCAACCTAAACTATCTGGTTGATCCCGCCGAGGAAATGGAATCCCTAAAATCAAGATTACATCTTGCGGATCAATCATTTGGCGCACCAACACCTCCCGCCAACACTTTAAACGTTTATCAATCAATTTATCCACTGTCAAATAAGGATACAAGAAAGATCCTTGACTTGCGGCCGACCGAGGAGTAAAACCAGGAATCCAAGGATCTCGCTAAACTGACGTCAAAGCACCATTCCCAATCATGACTATCAGACCTTTCATGACTAAAGACCTAGCAGAAATAAGACTCCGCATACCATAAGAAGGAAAATAATCTCTCCTATGGGTTAAAGGATTCTCATCTTTAAAATATCGCCCTCGCAACACCCGAGCCAACAACGAAGTAGGATTATCAATCAACCGCCACAATTTTTTAGCTAGCAAAGCAATATTAAAGTCAGCCAATGAACGAAAAACTAACCCGCCTGCATGTATTGACCGCCACAAAAAAAGTATTGCCAAAAAAAATTTGTAGGTATGTAAGTGTAAAACTTTCATCATCTACATGTATTGACCGCCACAAAATATACATAGAATATTTTATAATACATAAAAAAGGACTATTATAATATATAAATTAATTATATACAAATTACACATATATGAGTATAAAAATCATTTGTCTTACGTATTATAGTATTTGAATATAGAGTCTTTAAATAAATTTATATATCGTCTCTAATTTATACTATTTATATTTCATAACTTTTATATATATATATAAAATTATAACTTATATATTATTTTTAATCTATTTATCTTCTATATTTTACTTTATATTTATTTATATTTTTATAAAATCAAATTTAAATTTGACCACAAATTTATGGTTACAGTTTTGTCAATATTCTAATCTTTCGATTATATAATAAAATTATAATTATAATTTCAAATTTAAAAATAATCATAAATCAATGAATATATACTGCAATTATGGAATTATTCATATTTCTTTATGTTTAATAAAATTAAATATCGATTAATTATAAATTTAAACTTTCGGTTTTATATCAATTCTTAAATTTATGATATGAATATCCTAATGTTTTTCTTAAATAAATAAATAATACCGTAATATATTCAACCGAATCAAATTTACCATTACAATCGACTGCGATATCTAATAATAATCAAAAATTATATTTTTAATTTTTCTTTATATAAATATAATTTCCATAAAAAACATAATTGAGTTTCCTTAAAAATTCAAATACTAACCAATGATTTAAATTTTAAAATATTGTTTGTTACCAGATATAGAAACAAACATTCATTCTTTGTATTAATGAATACACCTTAAATTCATGGCATATTCATTGTGAATATGATAAATTAGAATTTTCCATAATCGAATACATCCTTACAATTAGATTAAAACTAAAACGTAAAATCGAATTAACTCACATTAAGAAAATAAGTCAAATTTTCAAAATTTTTGATATCGGAAAAATTTTCGGAAATTTTATAACTTAACATAAAATACTATTTTATTTCTTATATATACAGATAACTAAACTCTATTTTCTATTGTGTCTCTTTCATTATCGCTTTTGATTGTAAATTTTGTTTTTTTCATATTATATTTATTTACTAATGTACTTTATTTTGATTTTTGTAGTCATAAAAGATTCATTGCACTCTTAAACAAAACATGATCAAAAAGTATAGTTATCTACTTCATAAAGGTGGCACGAAAATCATCACTAATTTTATTGCAAGTGGTATATTCTGAACTACTCATCATAAATTTAAGATTTCTTATGTTATTACAACATCTCTCAAAGAAAGTCATCATTTTCCACAAAATTTTATTGGCTTACATTTTTCATATTTTGTTGACATACATGATGGTAAAACTCAATATAACTTCTTGATTGGTAAATATTTTTTTAAAATTATTTAATATTAGTTTTGCAAGTATTATTTTTTTTCTTCCTATTAGCCAAATAACACATGTTTAAATGAACACATGTCTAAAAATTTAAATGAATATGAATCTAAAAATCTAAATGAATATGGGTTTAAAACCCTAAATGAATGCGGATCTAAAAACTTAAATAAAAACATATCTAAAAAATCTAAATGAACGCGGGTCTAAAACTCTAAATGACACGAGTTTAAAATCCTAAATAAATGCGGGTCTAAAAAATTAAATGAATACATGTTTAAAAACCTAAATAAACATGGCTCTAAAAACTAAATGACACGAGTCGAAAAAATTTATATACGAAAATTTTAATATATCAAAACCTAAATAAACAAAGATCAAAAAATATATTTCTTGTACAAAATCGGTCAACATTATAAATTGATTTTTCCTATATTAATATATATATAATTAATAAATTTACATATACAATACAAATCAAACCATGAAAAAAACAAAAAAAAAAATATCACATATATAAAGAGATTTTATATATTATAAACTTTGCATCATACAATAACAAAAAAAAAAATTATGAATATTTAAAATCAAATAAAAAATAATACAATTATTAGAATAATATCCCATGCACCGCACGGGTAATCATTTAGTTTAAACATAAACACCATTAAAAAACTAGTTATAACTCTAAAGTAGACATATGGTTAAAACGTACAGAGGGTAGACCGCAGACGTATGATAACTGGTCCTAATCTTAAAACCATCAAAGGCAAATGAACATGCATTGTGGATCTTGGTGCAAGTGATTTCTCCATAAAAACAAATAGAAAACTATGAAAAAATCATTTAGAAAGGCAAAGTTTCGATATAAAAAATAGTATCTCAAATGCATTTGAGTGTACTCAAATATGAAATAATAATGATAATATTCAATGAGTATTTAAATCAAAGTAAGTTTTTTAAATCGGTTTTATATTAATCTATTATTGTAAATACTATTGTATCGCTTTGGTAAAAAAAGTAATATAATAAATTTCAATATTCTTTACTTATGTTAATATTATTTTACTTATACAATTAACGTTTTAAATTTGATTATTTAGTTTAATTGTTTTTTAATATTGTAGATTACGAAATGATTGTCTAGCACTTGCAATATTTGCTCTATCTCAATTAGATGGATCAAATTCATTATGTGTTAGAGAGACTTTTTTCAAGAAATATCCATGGAAGACAATTCAAGAACTTTTGGATACATCAAACATAAGTTTTATGATTAGAATTGAGGAATTTTAATATTTATGATTTTACTTCATTAATATTTATTTGAAATGATTTGGTTGGATTATTTATATTAATGGTTAATACTTTATCCATTGATATCGATTATGGATGGTGTTACTTGAGTTGCAAGGTTTGTAACAAGAAGGTTTTGCCAATTGAATGTTTATCCGATGATGAAGGAGGTGATGAACAAGCCATTGTAATCCAATTATGGAATTGTTCAAAATGCAATAAGAATATCTCTTATGTGGTTCCAAATTAAGTAACTTCTAAATTTATTAATTTGAAACTACTATATATTTTACTAAAGCTAATGTAACGAAATTTATTATATTTAAACTTATTTATGCTAGGTATTACATTCATTTTAATGCTGGTGATACTATTGGTGAGACAAATTGTGCATCAATCTGCTACTGAATTGGCCGAAACTGTTGAAGATGTGAGTTTGTAATCGATTTTCAATAGTATTGGCCAAAACTGTTTCTAGTAATTTGATTTCCGGTTTTGTTTCAGTATCGTTTATTTTTTTCAATAACATGAAATAGATTCCTTTATGTTATATCATAACAATTATTTCTAATGTCTATTTGAAATTTACTATACATAAAAATTATAATATGAAATAGATTTGTGATATAATGTATATATATATATATATATATATATATATATATATATTGTTTTGATTCGTTTTTAGTTTTTTGGAGATGTCATTGGTCAAATTTTACATGTTGGAGATATTGAGTTGACAAATGTAAATAACCGACAAAAACAAAATGAATATTGAAATGAGAAATACTGAGTAAGTAAATTACATATCATTAAATTATATTTTTAACGTTTCTAATTTAAATATATATATATATATATAGACATTTTCATTTATGTTGTTAATTTTGTAGAGATGGCAAATTAAACTGTGTTTTGTGGGATAAATATGCCGAATATATCCAAAAGCATACATCAAAATCTCATAATCATGTTATTGTCATGCAGTTTTGTAAAATAAAGTTGATCAAAACTATACAATATTTATAAACATTTTTTTTTGCAATACTAATGATTATGTCGAATATATAAATTGTTTAATAGAGAAAAGAAATTTCTCAAATGTTTTTGATTATACTCAAATATGGTTCAATGATGATAATATTCAACAAGTGATCGAGTTCAAAACCGNNNAGAAAGTTTTGAATATTAGATATTTATGTAGGTTGAATTTAACAATTTGTTTAATTTATTGTAAACTTTAGAAATATTGTAAATTTTTCAGATATCATTTTTATTTACTACGATATTTAAAGTAAACAAATATTTTTTTAATATAAGTTAAAATGTCTAAATGAACACGTGACCCATGTTTGCCTAAATGAACACATATCTAAAAATCTAAATGAACATAGATCTAAAAACTTAAATGAATACGGGTTTAAAACCCTAAATAAACGCATGTCTAAAAAATTAAATGAATATAGATCTAAAAACCTAAATAACACGGGTTTAAAACCCTAAATGAACGCGGATCCAAAAACGTAAATGAATATATGACTAAAAACATAAATGAACATGATTCTAAAAACTTAAATGACACGAGTCAAAAAAATTTGTATACGAAAATTATAATATATCAAAACCGAAATAAACAAAAGTCAAAAAATATATTTCGTGTACTATAACGGTCATCATTATATATTGATTTGAGTATATTAAGTTTATGAAAAATTAATAAAATTATATATACAAACCAAACCATGAAAAATACTAAAAAACAAAAAACAAAAAACAAATACCACATATAAATATTATAAATAAATAAAAATAACTACAAATGTATTTTGATTTTTCATAAAATATCATGTGTAGGGCATGGGGCGTCATCTAAATATTTTTAAATTTCAGTTATTGTGTGTTTAAAAGTAACTAGGACTCAACATGTGCTAATAGGCGAGATTATATTTTTTTTAACTAATTTATATAAGAAATGAAAATGTTCATAAAATAATGATAAAATGAAAATAAAATTGGAATATACAGTAAAATCTCTATAAATTAATACTTGGGACTTTGAAAATTCATTAATTTATAGCGTTATTAATTTATCCATAAATTAATATTATTAATTTATAGAAATATTCATACAAAAAAATTATAAATTTTTTATTCATTCCATAATTTCTGTATACTTTGAAATTATATTTTATTAGAGGTTTGAATTCCTTTGAAAATATATATTATTTAAAGCTTTCTAAATTTTTTAAAATATTTTAGTGTTAATATTTTAATATTTTTATACTTTCTTAGAAAATAAATGATTTCATTATTTCTTTGAATATATAATTTTTAACATTTGGAAACACTTTATATTCTTATACGTTTGTAAACATAAGTATTACATTTATAATTATTTATATTAATAGTTATCATTTTTAAATACATATCAATAAGATATTACTAGATATTTTAAAGATAATATAAAAAATTAGATATGAGTTCTTATCAAAATTTAACTTTAAGAAAACAAACAACATTAATGTCATATTTTACTAAGTTATAGTACTAAATCTATATGACTAAAATTTAGAATTATTAATTTATAATATTACTGGGCTTATAATTTTACATAAAATATGTAGAAATATTATTATTTTATTCTTTTAACAAATTTTGTCAAAATTTTACACTTGCCCAACTTGGGATCAGAAAATTTTATTAATTTATAGAGTATTAAAATATAGAGGTTCTACTATATTTGAAGTTTAATTTAGTAGAAATTGTAACTCAATCTGAATTGTTAACTTTTTTCTAATTTGTTTAAATTTATATTAAGTCATAAATCAAATAAAAATAAATAAATGAAGTAACAACCAAATTACGAATAAGAATCGTTTTTAGCTTTGACGCATTTGAAAACTATAATATCAAATTAGTGTCTTTTATGGGCAATATAAAATTAGACCCATTTATGACATAAAAGTAAATAAAAATAATATACTATAAAACTTAAATAAATTACTGTAACATATGTTTTATAATGAAAAAATAATAATAATTTCAAGATAATAGTAATAATAAAAAGAGGATAAAATTCTAAAAGTAATAGCCGTGTAGCAGAAGTTTGAGTTGATGATCTCATAAACAAAGCTCACATGCAGAAGATGTATCCATGTCATTATCCACACTGTACTGGTTGAAGTCATGGTTGTAGGAAACAAATGTCATTGTGTGACCATCATAGTTACAATTGTTTTGGACATAGAATGTTTTCAAGCCAGTAATAGCTGAATTATTACTGTAACTGAGATGTCGGTTGACTCGTCTGCAAACTCTTTCAATATAATGTCCTCTAATGTTGTTGACAACAAATGTTTCATAAAAGAAGATAACATTGCAAAACCTTGTTTTTCAACATCTCCACAACAGATGAACATGATACCTTAAAGATACATGGCATCAGAGCAACTTCCTTGTGAAGCTTCACGTAGCATTAGAAATCCTTCATCTTTTTGATTGTCATAAAAATAAGTAGTGCTAGGATTCCGAACCGAACCAAAATTTCCGATCGGTTCGGTTCGGAAATTTTGGTTTACGGAACTGATTCGGAATGGTGGTTATTCCGAATCGGAACGAAATTTAAATATGTTTCGGTTATCGGTAACCGAACCGAACTATAAAAATGAAAATGGTTTGTGTCGTTACTCGTTTCAGTTAAACCTAAACCTAACAAGAAAATCCTGCGGCGCCGAACAAACCCGACTCTCACGGGCAGTCTCCGATCGCTTCTCCGGCGAGTCTCCGGCGTCGATAAGACGAGTCGGCTTAGTCTTCAATTCTTCATCATCTTGTCTTCCTTCTGAATTCATTTCATTATATCTCCGATTTCAAAGGTGAG
>WJSH01008653.1:126895-140703 GCA_009757365.2 Lepidium campestre | reverse complement strand
ATTTACTATTTTATGCAACTATTTTGGCAATTTAAACAATTCTGGTGATACTTCTTAGAGTATCACCATTAAATCCATCAAATTTAACATAATCTCATTTAGTCTCATACAATAAATTAATATTAAATATAATATTAAACTATTCTGGTGATACTTCTTAGAGTATCACCACTAAAAGTGCCCTAAGGATCCAAAAAAATTGGACTGGAAAAAAATCATACGTTCGGTTTGTTTCCACAAATTTTAAGTTTAACACTTAATTTTCTTTAAAACAGAAAGAAAAAAATGTAATTCAAAAATAAAACTAAGTGATAAATATTTTTACCGTGGACCTTTTGTACATATAACACCTCTAACAATCCTAAAGAATTGAACTGAATACCACATGTTAGGTTTATTTTCACAGATTTTTAATTTAACATTTAGATTTCTTTAAAACAAAAAAAAAATTCAAAAAAAAAATTTAATTTTAAAATACATTTTCAATCTAAAACTTATATTTATTTAAACCACAAAATATGTTAAAATCAAAAGTGAATATATTTTCGTTTGAAATTTTAATCCTAAAATAGTATATATGAAATTCAAAATCAAATGTATATATTTTTGTCGTGAAACCAAAAAAGTGTTTGTAAAAACCTAGATATATAAGTTTTAGTTTGTAAAAATATAAAATCTAGATATAGTATATAGTTTCAGCATGAGAATGAAGTACTTACTAAAAAAAGTGATAACTGTTTACTTGTTTTCCTTTATAATCGGTAATCTGGATTCTGAAAGTAAATAATCAGATAAAATCACAATAAGAACAAGAAGCAAAGATGAGAGACATGCTATCCTAAATCAAAGACAAAAAACACAAAATCAATTTGTCTTCACAACATCATATTCATCAACTATGACTAGAGACTAAAATTTACAGAAATGATAACAGTTAACGTATTCACCAACTACAAACAAAGTGCTTCTATGGTGTTCCATCACTTTAAGTATAGATCATTCAGATTCAAACCAACACAATAGATTGAATGATCAAAATTTTTCAGAGTAAGATGAGACCGACAAATAGCAAGTCTCCGACAATTTCTTAGAAATTCAACAGTAAAGATTGATGATCGATGATATACAGAGAGAAATTAGATGAACCAGTAAAGTTACATCATCAAACCAGAAGCAACGATGAGAGACATGTTATTCTAAATCAAAGACGATACCACAAAATCAATTCTTCTTCAGAACAACACATTCATTCACCAACCATGACTAAACAAAGTGCTTCTATGGTATTCTGTTAAAAACAAATAAAAGACGTTAATCATGACCGTTTCTTTAATAAGATTAAATTTAAACACATTTTCTTTTATTTATGACTTTTCATTTAAATTCTGTCACTTGTGCTTTTTTTTTTTTTTGTCGAATTTAAATGATCGGTCATGACTAAAAGTAAGGGTGTATAAATTTAAAACTTATTAATGAAAACAAAGATTTAGGGGTTTATTCTTGTTCTAACCAACGTTCCACTTAGGTTCCAATGCATAAGTGCAATGTCTTTTTCTTTTTTGCATTTTTTCCTTTCTTATTTACTTTTCTTCTATTATTATTTTTAAAAATTTTTTTTTTTTGAAACTGATTTACTTTTCTTCTATTATTTTCTTTCTTTTTCCTACCTTTTTTTAAAATCTTATTTTTTTTCCAACAATCTTGAATTATATAAATAGTTTTCTGTAATTCTTTTTTTTTATAAAGACTACATGGCTATTGAAATTCCATCGAGAATAAACCTGAGTTAACCGGTCTCTATTTTTTCAGTTATGCTATAATGAGCTAAACTGAATAAACTCGAGTTCTAAGGGCATCTCCAATGATAGTATCACCATGAGTATTACACGAATAAAATATTATAAAACAATAAAAACTATTAAAATTTTGGAGATACTCTTTCATGAGTCTCTCATTCGAGAAACTATGGAATGTTGGTGAGAGACTCCAAAATTGGATACATGTCAACTTTTAGTTTGTTAAATTTTTTTTATCTACCTACAATTTGTAGTGTTAAATAAATTCTTTATATGTTATAATTTTGAAATTCAGATTTATTTAGAAATCATAAAATAAAATTAGCTATCTATTAAATTTCATTATGCATAATTGATATACAGATATACACATCATATAATAAAAAAAAATTAAATATTTAAATCTAAAATAAATTATTAAAATTCAAAACTAATCTTTAGAATTAAATTAATATATCCAACCAAAAAAAATTAAATTAATATAAAAATATTAATGTTATATTAGTGTGATATTTATGTGAGTATCACACCAATGAAAATTAAAAAAAGAAGTGATACTCTTATGAGTCTTTCAAAATAAAAAAAAAATATTAAAAATATTAATATTATAATGGTAAGAGACTCAATTGGGTATTACCCATTGAGGATGCTCTAAGTGAGTCACTTCTTTAAAAATACCACTGATTCATGGATCAAATAGATTATAATTCACTAGCAAAGTATCATAACATTAATTTGGCCAAGAATTGATACGATCTAAACCTTTTGTCACACAGAATTTTCATCAAGGCTTCCTCGACATGGGCTCATGATTTCGATATAAACTTCGAGCTTATAGAAAAAAATGACATGGGCTCATGACCAAACATATTCTCTTCTAAGATTTCATGGTCACATGAAAAAAACATCATTGAACCTTAATTGACATAATCACTCAAACGGCATTTTTCTTGTAGAAAGAAGAAGAAGAAAATAAACTAAAAAACTTTCACACATTTATTGTTTCACTTTAACAAATTAAGATTTAAACATAAACTTTAGCTTACACGCTATTCAAATTGTAAAAGAAAATCGTGTACGCATATATTATTTATCGTATGCATGCATAGATGATTATCGTTTCAAGCACATACGAAACCATATGGAACCTTTTTGTTACAAAAGTTGAGAAGAACACTAAGAGATATTGGAATGTCAATGTTCATGCCTAGAACGTTTGCTTTAAGAGCACTGCAGAAACAAAACGCAGCGTCGAGGTCAATTAAACCATAGATGAGTGAACAACATGGTTGAGATGATGGATGACCCAATTCTATGTTGTGTAGATTGTCTAGGACGTCTGCACATACACCGAGTTTAAGAGTATCAATAGGACAGTTTGCAGAAGAGACAGGAGTGATTGGAGGTACGACCCGACCAGGGTTAGGACATGGGACCGAAGGACTTGGAACAGAAGGACATGGACAGCAGCCACAATTATTTGCAGTGGTGAAGGTGAAAAAGAGGATGTTGAGAGCAAAGAAAAGAGCGAGAGAGGATGAGTTCTTTGAAGCCATTCTTGTTTCAAAAGATAGATCCAATGTTTTAAGGATTATTGAATATGTTTAAGAGAGGTATGAACAGAAATGAAGAGAATGTGTTTGTATTTATAGGTTCTTAGAAGTTTATGAAGATGACCAACTTATTTTAACTACTTATCTATAGATGCTTGTAACTCTATAGGATCTCTCATATATTGCTTGTGAGCTTATCAACATATACCGGTTCTGATTCAAGAATTCTGGTTCGGTTTAGAATTTTTGCCGAGTTCTAAGATACATCAAAAAAATTTCATAAATATATTTTTGTTAGTTTGATTAGAAAATATTACATAAATTCAATTACATAATCAAGATTTAAGATATATTTTATTTAGTGAATCTTTTACTTAAGTCATTTTAAAAATTTTCCTCAATTTGGTTTGAGATATTTTCATTTTCTCACATCATAAAATAAGTAAACATTAGAAAATATAATATTTTAAATTGTATAACCAAATTAAATAGATTATGCATGGAAGGCGGGAACGTTAACAAAAGGACTTTAAAACTCTCAAACATTTATTATATCACTTAAACAAATTATAATTGTAACATTGCAAACTCATAGCTTACATGCATTTATTCAAACTGTAAAATCTTTAAAAAGGAAACTGTATATATATGCACGAGTCTTATGCATAGGAGATATCGTTTAAGCACATTGGAAACCAGATGGAAGCGTTCTGTTGCAAACGTTGAGAAGAAGACTGAGAGATATTGGAACGTTAAGGTTGATGCCAAGAACATTAGCCCTAAGAGCAGTGCAGAGACAAATCGCAGCGTCGAGGTCAGCCACACCTTGGATGAGCGAGCAGCATTGTTGAGATGATTGTTGACCTAATTGTATGTTGAGTAGACTGCTTAGGACGTTAGCACAGACACCGAGCCTTAGAGCATCAATGGGACATGAGTTTCCAGAAGAGCCAGGGGTGCTCGGAGGTGTGACTGGCCTAGGGTTAGGACTTGGGACAGAAGGAGTTGGAATCACAGGACTTGGGACAGAAGGAGTTGGAACCACAGGACTTGGGACCACAGGACTTGGGACCACAGGACTTGGAACCACAGGACTTGGGACCGAAGGACTTGGGACCTTAGGAGTTGGAGCCGGCTTGTGCTTAGGACTTGGGTTGCAGCTATAACAATCAGTTGCAGCGGTAAAGGTGAAAAAGAGGATGTTAAGAGCAAAGAAAAGAGCGAGAGAGGATGAGTTCTTTGAAGCCATTCTTTATCGAAAGATAGAGCTAAGGACTATTGAATGTGTTTGAGAAAGTGGGATGAAGAAATATGATGAGAAAGTGTTGGTATTTATAGAGTTTAAGAATGATGTAAAGAGGACCCAAATGTTTATGTATAATTAATTTCTTATATTTATTTGAATACTAAATAATTAAATATCTGATATTTTATTTGGGCTTATCTACATATATAAATTCTGACTTTTTTTTCCTCCTATCTCTATCCATATATGAAGAACCTTGAAATTATATGGAGATCGTTTATGAAAAGAGATTATAATTATGAAAATATCTGATTCTTGCATTCATATTATAGTATTAATGTCAAACTGTCAATGCTGTTTTTACCATCATGAGTTCATGAATGACCCTCACTGAACATTTATTCAGAGCTTGTGTGTGTCTATACTTTAGGCTGGGAGAAAAATTACGTACAGACAATACAAAATGAAGTTTTGGATCATCAAAACGCAGCATGATTCGGTTTGGTATGTTAGAATAGGATTGATATTCCACATCCGAAATTGTGATCATTCTAATTTAATTTATATAATACATGAGTAATTAGAATCAATTGGTTTTGAGTTAAAAACCCATAATATATCATCGTATCACAGTTCATGATCAGACTTGACATACAATATGATGCGTATGTTAAGTTATACCACCTACATCTCGAGGGGCATGTTAGAATGTGATAATATCCCATATTAGAAGTTGAAATCTCTATAACCTAATATGTATAATACATGGTCACTACACTCATTGCAAACTTCCGATCTGAGATATTATCACATTCTAACATGGTTCGTAAATAACAGTAATAGTTCAAATTGTTTATATCATTTTGTGAAGAACCTAAAGCTTTATCTTAGACCGACTGATTTAAATTGCATTTGACGGAAACGCAATACAAGAATCTTTGTACAAGTTCAGTCCGAACATGAGTTTCATCAGAGGATGAAGCACCAGACATTGTAACATGTTGTTTTCGCAGACGTTTCAACAGAATAAAGTAGGGACACCTCAAAAGTAGAATCGAAAGCAGAGTTTAAAGGACGAAACGTGATTGTTTTCACAGACGCTTCCACATAACAGAGTAGGGACACCTCGATAGTAGAATCGAAAGTGTCAAGGTCAAAGAAATCGAAAGAAAACCAACCTAAGAATGTAGGTTTGGCTCTGATACCATGAGAAGAAACAGAATTTGTATAAAAGGGTTTCTTGTTTATTAACCTTGTGTGGCTCAGCTTATATACAGCTCTATCTAACCTAAGTGTACAACAAAACAAAAACTAAAATGCCCTTATTGACCAATTACATCCTCTAACAGTATTCCTACCAACATAATCGCGAAGGTCGATGGATTAATGTGAGATCTAATAACTTTTACGATCGAACATATTGAACTGTGAAATAAATCGTTATAATAGAAATCATGGTTTAAATTTAATTTGCTAGCTAAACATATTTAAGGGTTCATTCGATAGTTAGATTAGTATCCAAATTAATAGATATAATCTGAAACAAAACTTATGTATTTAAGTAGCCTATATTGTTCTATAAAAAAATGTAACTAAGTTTGAGAAATATATGTTATAGGCATAATTTACACATGCAACTACGATAAACAATATAGGCTACGATGTGAACATACTCAAAATTTAGAGTTACACAAAATCGTTTAGTTTCCCGGAAAAGGCGGATTTTTTGTTCTTTAAATAAAGTCAATAATAACAATTTTTGTCCTGAACGAAAAATATCATATATTTTAGCAATATTATGACAAAAAAAGAGAGCCAATAATAACATTTTTGTAAAAAGAAAAGAAAAAAAACATTTTGCACCGAAAGAAAATACCATCATTTTCAGGAAGAAATAAAAGAATGTCAAAGAAGAAAAAAAGAAGTCTAATAAAATAACAATCTTTTTTGTTAAGAGAAAAAAACGAAGAAGAAGAAAAACTAACATGACGATCTATACATATAGAGAAAAGTCATTCAAAAAAAAAAAAAACTTAGATTATACTTAAGAATAATTTTTTTGTATCAATTTATTTGATGTTTTAGATTTTTAATTATATATTTCGACCATTTTTATTTTACAGTTTTATTCTTTATCAATTGAATAATTATGAGGTATATCAAAAGTAATATTTATAATTAGAAAAATCTCTCTTCAAATCCTTGAAGTAGCTTTCAGAGTTGATAGTTTCCACTATGGTATTTTATATCGTAATTCGTAAATGTAATACTATATATATATATACCTTGACCAAAAAAACTATATATCATATATTAGCCTAAATGGTGATGGTATAATGGTTTTCACTTGAGGAGGAAGTCGGCTTGTTGGTCCAGGTCAGAGATCGATTTCCCTCAAGTGAAAAATTGCTAAATCATTTCTATTTTGTCACCGGATGTCTAAACTCGAGCCGCGTCCGACCCCCGAGAGGTAGGTTTGGGCTTCGGCTCTGACCCTTCCTCGATTAACAAAAAAAAAGAAACTATATATATTTATTGAAATATTATTTTTGTCTTTGAAGTCGCTATTATAAAACGATTTTGTAAATTTAATACTTACATAAATAGCATTCATAAACTTTAAAAACGAAAATATAGAATGTTTTTTTTTTTTGGTCAAAAATATAGAATGTTTTGTAGTAAATAGTGAATTCGAATTAATTGATTTTGAAACTGTAAGCCTTAGTGAAATCTAAGCATACATATAACGTTTGGTGAAATATTCATCTTTACAACTTTATTCTAGAATCTAATTTTAAATATTTGTGTAATTTCGTATAATATAACATTTTGTATAGTAGAATTTAAAATTTGAGTTATAAATTAAAAATAAAACTAATAACCATACTTATTGAAATGAGCCTATTTTCGAGTTTAGTTGAAGACGTGTGTGTTGTCGGTAAAGATTAGATATTTTATTTTTGTGAAATGAACAATAATTAAAACTTTATAATAGGACATATTGAGCTTTAATAGTCAAGATCTCGCTTAATTTTGTAGTACTGTCATTTTTGTTTATACGTCATTATTATGGATCGTCTTATATAGATGTTGACATGACGATTATATTTATTTATTTTGTTTTCTTCTATAAGGATTTACGTAAATGTACATATTTATAGGTTTACATATTTGGAAGTGTTGAATTTATTATGTTGATTATTAGTGGTTCCAATTGAAGTCAACCAGACAACTAGTGGATTAATCCCAATCACATAATTTAATTGTTTGAAAGAATTCGTTGAATCTTTTAACAAAAAAAAAAAATCGTAGAATCCTTGTTTTTCTTTAGAAACTGAGAGAAAGAATATTGCAGAAAATACAAAAATCGTAGACAAAGAGAAACGAATATGAAATTCGGAACTATTATTCAACGGAAATTTTTTTTATTTCAAACTAAAAAAAAAACATCTCACATATAATCATCATCAACTAAATAAAACGAAAGATGTATTTGAAATATTCCTCAAAAAAATGGAAATTAGGAAAGATATTCAATTTATTAAATTTTTTTTACCTCTTTAATTAAATAGTTTCAATTATTTTATGCTGCTTTCATATAAAGTAAATTATAAAAAATTTATTCAAAAAATTATCATTTTAATATATAGTAGATTCCTAATATTTTAAGACTATTTAACTGACATATTAAAAAGAAAATTAATTAACGACATATGTAGCTTATGTATTCTTAAGAAATTAAAACTACAAATCAATATTATGTAAACAATGTGGCAAATCATTGATTTTCTATCCTTTTATTTTGAATGAATGAGTTAAGTCGAGAAAAAATAAATTGAAACTACATTGGAATAAAAGAAATTGCACAAAATAAATAAAAATAAGAATATAAGTAACAAAAAAATGTCGAGTTCTTCTCAGTCTGATGGTTAGGAGAGCCGTACCCAAAGTTTATGGGATCCTATACGAAAACTGATACTAAAAAATGTAAAAAAAATTAGAATTTAAATAAAATTCATATCGAAAAGAAAAAACAATAATATCATAAACAAGTTAACAACTATGTTTCTGAAAAATAACTCTTCTATGCAATAATGAGCATTATCCTATATGCAACTTATACATTTGGATAACAATCCTTAAATCTCTTCAAAAAATCAAATACTTATGTGGTCTTCTTTAAATGCTTTGGTAGAATTTCTCTGAAAACTTTAATTTTCAGAAATATATTATTCTCATCAACATCTAAAATTTCTCTATGCTTAAAAAAGTTCATGCTTAGTACATGATGTCTTCAAACTATCATAACAACTTCTCACAATAAATCAACATCATGTAACTTCCTTTTTATTTTCTCTTAATTTTTTTCTTTTTACAATATACAATTATACATATAGATATAAATGAAGAAAAAAAATTTGGGGTCCCTCAAATTTGGGGGCCCCATTCAAATGTTTTATGACAATGGGATCAAGTCCAACACTGATTAGGATGATCCAGCTAATGAGTCATGTATTCAGGCTATGAATCGGCTTTATCGATCCAATTGTTGACAAAAAAAAAGTAACAAAAAAAATCTAAATTGGTGTTTAGTTAACAGAAAAAGTATTAATTGTTGACATTAATAGAGTAATTGAATATTTACGTTGCCGACGATAAAATTTACGTTGTGAACAATTGACAAAAAAGGAAAAAAAAAAAAACTGGTTTAAACACTGTCAAAGTCAATAAAAATAGTTTAACTCAAAGAAATATCATATTTTCAACAATGCATGGACAAATGATTCTATTGACTTTAATACAGAGTAAACCTTTTCTTTTTGGTATTTTATGGGAAGATAAGTGGTTTGTGTTAAGTCTATTTGTCTAACATATACCTACATTCACATCCTGTATTTCTATCGTTTGCAATTATGTCAACAATTTAGATTATATCGAACTTTTTTTATATAAAAATACAAAGAGCAAAGAGAAATTAGCAAAGTGAAGTGGACACATATAAAATATGGTTTTTATTTTTATTTTTATTTATTAAAGATAGTTAAAGAGGGGTGCAATTTGATTGGGCAGCTATTTAATACTTTTTGGTATTTAGCATCTCACACGTTGAGACGTCAATTTCATCTTTATTTTAGATATTTTATATCGATAAGATAAATTATGATATTTCAACTTAAAATTAATTGACAATGAGTGAAATATTTCATATTTCATTTATATTAAATTAAATTAATTTTTTGATGTAAGATATCAATCACATTCTAAAACGATTTATTTCCAACAATGTTGTAAAGTAAGATTTTCGATATAGTTTATTTAAAGTAGCATAGCCTTTTATAGTTTGCTTCATGTTTGACATATATGGCTATTTAAAGTAAACAAATAACTGAAATTTTTTGTGGATCATACTAAATTTGATTTATATGTATGTGAGTGCAGTTTTGTCTAAATTGATATTGATATTCTCTCCATTTATTATAAGATTTTTAGAATTTTTGTATGTTTTATCTTATTTTATTTTGAAGTATCTTTGTAAAATTTATATTGACTTAATTTTTGACAACTTATATATTGAAATATTATTTGGTTAATTTTTTCACTATGTATTTAATAATAATTTATTAGTCTTTTTTTAAACTAATTTTGATAGAGGGAATATTATTTTATTTGTATTCAAAAAATTAGCTATTATACATCATACAGGCCATTTTTAACATATTTATCAATTTAACATTTTGTATGTCAACTAGTCATTTGATTAATTTATACACCACACTTTTTTTTTATCTTACTAAGTGAGTTCGAACCTTTCAATATATTCTGTAGTCAATTTATCAATATTATTATATTTATTTTATTGCAGACAGTTCATGGCTAAAAAAATTAAAATAGTATTAAGTCATATTAAAAAAAAAATTTGTCATAACATTAATTTTCAAGTAATGTTAAATATATAATACTACAGTTTGAACATATAATCAACATAATTCAGTAAAACTTATATTATTGCCATATACAGCTATATAAAATCTTATTCTTTTTTTTTGTTAAATATATAAAATCTTATTCGATTTTCTTAATTTCTTTTGACCCATTCTTAGCGATAATATATGATAATATATCACTAAAATATATAGGGACGTTGGTTGTAATTCTTTCATTAAATATGTTGAGAACAGAAATAAAGTTTGCAAGGAAGACAGGGAACGTTTACAAAAAGAATATAAAACTCTCACAAATTTATAATTTCACTTAAGCAAATTAAAATTTAAAACATTATAATAAACTTTTTAACCAAAAAAAACATTATAATAAACTCTAGCTTACATGCATTTATTCAAACTATAAAATCTTTAACGAGGAATCTGTATATATGCATCGTATGCATAGGTGATATCGTTTAAGCACATTGGAAACCAGATGGAAGCTTTCTATTGCAAACGTTGAGAAGAACACTAAGAGATATAGGAACGTTAAGGTTGATGCCCAGAACGTTAGCCCTAAGAGCAGTGCAGAGACAAATCGCAGCGTCGAGGTCAGCCAAACCTTGAATGAGCGAGCAGCATTGTTGAGATGATGGCTGACCCAATTGTATGTTGAGTAGACTGCTTAGGACGTTAGCACAGACACCGAGCTTCAGAGCATCAATGGGACATGAGTTTCCAGAAGAGCCAGGGGTCGTAGGAGTTGGGAC
This sequence comes from Lepidium campestre, assembly GCA_009757365.2. NCBI lineage: Eukaryota > Viridiplantae > Streptophyta > Magnoliopsida > Brassicales > Brassicaceae > Lepidium > Lepidium campestre. The sequence continues at coordinate 129,414 of WJSH01008653.1, read as the reverse complement.
CGATGGAGTTGGGACCTTAGGAGTTGGGGTCTTAGGAGTTGGGACCTTAGGACTTGGGGTCTTAGGACTTGGGGTCTTAGGAGTTGGGACCTTAGGAGTTGGAGCCGGCTTGTGCTTAGGACTTGGGTTGCAGCCACAATCAGTTGCAGCAGTAAAGGTGAAAAAGAGAATGTTAAGAGCAAAGAAAAGAGCTAGAGAGGATGAGTTCTTTGAAGCCATTATTTCGAGACAGGTTAGATTTGAGGACTATTGAGTGTGTTAGAGAAAGAGAGATGAAAATAAATGAAGAGAAGGTGTTGGTATTTATAGAGTTATAAAATGATGTGAAGATGACCCAACCTGTAAAATTATAATTAATTACTTATATTTTATTTTAATATTACAAAAATAACAGATATTTTATTTACGCTTATCTACACATACAAAGTCTGACTTCTCTTTTCCCATTCTGTAGATACATGAAACCTCGAAATAATTTGAGTCCTCTGTCTCATATGCTGTGGTCTATTGTCTTTTTTTTCCACTAGCTAGACTGTTTTGATATATTAATAATAACCGGAAGTAGAGTTCATAAGAGAAGAACTATGATAAAATAAACTAGAAAAGCTTGAAATAAACTACCAAATAAAAATTCAAAAAATCGCAAGCCCGAATTAAAAGAGTTAGGATACCAACTGGCTAAATTAGACCAATTCGGATGTCGAAACCTTCTATAACAAATAGAATCACCGATTGAGGCTTCGAGCAGAAATATAAAGATAACAGATTTCAATCGGGTCTTTAGTGTGCATTCAAAGAGTTGTAGTCTCTTGTCTAACGAGTTGATTTGTATGAAATATCTACATATATCCGGAAAATTATATTTTCTATATTAAAAGAGAGGATTTGATTAAAAGAAAATTTTATATGTATAACATGATATTATATGCCACTAAATTTTATATGTATAACATGATATTATATGCCACTAAATTTTTTTCTATATGTCATGCATCATCGCGTAATTTCTTTTACTTTTCAACCTTTTTCTTCATTATTTTTCGCTTTTATGTTGCGTAATTAGATTAGGTTATTTATGTAGTTAGGTAATTGTATGGTTTAGTAGTTTAGATTAGTAAAAAATCATGTTCAGTGGAACGGTTTAGATGAATTAGGTAGGTTTTATGTATACTTGGTGATTTAGGAAACTGCAAAAAGTTTTAGGTTTGGCAATTATATGTAATGATAGTTATAGGTTTGGAAATTATATGTAATGATAGTTATAGGTTTGGAAATGATATGTAATGATAGTTATAGGTTTGGTAATTACTTGTACTGTATTTATTGTAGTAACTCATATCTTTTTTATTAACATTTTTGTAATAACATTTCCAAGAAATATTAAATATCTACTTTGCTAGCGAATTTGAATATATAATCAGCGTAACTCCATAAAATTTATGTTATTTGATTTTCATAATCAACTATTTAAAACCTTAGATTTTTTTTTGATAAAGAAATAGCCTTAGATTATTAGCAGTGTAATTTATTCACCTTTGATTTCTTTTGACTCTTTCTCGGTTATAATATATTAAAATATGGTTTTGCAAGACTCCAAATTCCCCAGTAACCAAAACACGTAAATATAAATCTGTATCATAGAGCTTAATTAATGTAATTCACAATATTCGCATTATTATGACTTCATGAGTCATGCAATCCGAACACAAACTCTCAACTCGTGTGAATGATAGTGAAATAATCTGAAAATAATCTTTACCAAAACAAAACAACATTCTGAAAATATACATGTCGAGTTCTTCTCAGTTTGGTGGTTAGAATAATTCAGCTAACGACTTAGGCATCAAAGTTCGATCTCTCCCCTTCTACAGTTCATAGATTAAAAAAATAATTTTAGGGAATAAGATTTAGGCTATATATCGGACCTTATTGATCCAATTGTTAATAAAAAGGAAAAGAATATATATATGAAAATCTTGTTGGTTGTAACTCTTTCATTAAACATGTTGAGTATAGAAACAGAGTCTGCATGGAAGGCAGGGAATGTTTACAAAAAGAGTCAAAAGACTATAAAACTCTCACACAATTATAATTCCACTTAAACAAATTCATATAAAAACATTATAATAAACTCTAGCTTACATGCATTTATTCAAACTATAAAATCTTTAAAAGAGGAAACTGTATATATGCACGAGTCATATGCATAGGAGATATCGTTTAAGCACATTGGAAACCAGATGGAAGCTTTCTGTCGCAAACGTTGAGAAGAACACTGAGAGATATTGGAACGTTAAGGTTGATACCAAGAACGTTAGCCTTAAGAGCAGTGCAGAGACAAATCGCAGCGTCGAGGTCAGCCAAACCTTGAATGAGCGAGCAGCATTGTTGAGATGATGGCTGACCCAATTGTATGTTGAGTAGACTGCTAAGGACGTTAGCACAAACACCGAGCTTTAGAGCATCAATAGGACATGAGTTTCCAGAAGAGCCAGGGCTCGTAGGAGGTGGGGCCTTAG
>WJSH01008653.1:97847-120979 GCA_009757365.2 Lepidium campestre | reverse complement strand
TAATTTTATGTATTTATATATATATATATATATATATATATATATATATATATATATATATATATTGGTAGAGTATGAATTGATATTTTATATATAGCTTATACTGTTCAAAATAAAAATGCAACTGTATTTTCTAAGAGACTTGTGATTGTTTATTTAACTATGAAATCATATAATATAGAATCTTCAACTTATATGGGAAATCATTTGAACACAATGTAATTTAGAAAATGATTGATTTGTCATTCATATTTAGTACGTAGAATTCGCCGTGGCCCGTCAATTTACTTGAGAAACTTTGAATTATATTTTTTCTAAATATTTTTTTTATGTGGCTTTAAATTAAACTAATATCTTGAAAAAGAATGTGGCTCTAGATTAGTTAAGAATGTCAAGTTGTCAACTAAGAGGAACTGATAAAATCTTGGTCTGAATTGGGTCCAAGAAAGTTAAAGCAGATTGCTCTATTCCCTATATAGAGGGTTTGATTCCTAACCTTATATTGCTGCGGTATGGGATATAAAACTTTAAAAAATATTAATAAAAACAAAAGTACTAAAAATGATAATAAAACGATAGTTTCAAACTTTTTATAAGAATATTTTTTAGTGATTCATATCATTTTAATCATTTTATATCATTTATTATTTATATTTTCTCGGATAGGACACCCATGGATATTTTGAAAACTATCCAAAATAAAAGTATTGAACCCCGCACGGATATACACTTTTGCTTTCGGCCCATTTGCATATTCGGAAAGGGTCTATCAGTAAGTTGTGTTTTCCCAAAAATTAATGTAACCGGTGATATTGTTTATGGTCTAGAGAAAGAAGAATTTGAGATATAAATAGTATATTGTTGTGGTATGAAATATAAAACTTTCGAAAATTATTAATAAAAAAAAGTACTAAAAATAATAACAAAAACGATATTTTCAAACTTTTTTATAAAGATATTTTTAGGTGAATTCATACAATTTTAATCATTTTTATATCATTTATCATTTCGATTAAGAAAACTCCTAAAACTTTTAGTCACATCTCGGACATATAATTATAATGTCTACATACAAATAAATACAAAAAATACATGTTCAAAAGTTATATAGCATGATAGTTAGCAAACTGTTTTTGGACAAATAGATAAATATCTATTTTTGTAGTATTTCATTATGGAATTTGATTCTAGAAAGTGGCACAACTCTAATGATATTGTTTGAAGAAAGAGAAGTTTGAGATATAAATCGAGATTTGTCCTCTATAATTGTTGAAAATATCATTTGAATGATGTAGTTTTTCTTTTTGTTTTTCTTTGGAGTATCATTTGCAAAGACCTAAAACAGATTTCCGAATAAACTAGGGACAGGCAAGAAATCATTCGGACAATTTAATCGAGTAAGGAATTTGGTGACATTCTTCTGCTCTTTTCATATTTATCATCATTATGACATTACAAATACGTAACATTTTGACAACTTTTTAGATCTTTTCAAATAAAGAAAAAGAAAGCTTTCGGATCTGAGATGCGACAAGAAGGTATGTTTAGGTTATCTCGTGAACCCAAGGCCCCACTTTTTGGATCAAATGGATTCATTATTTGATTATATTTTATTTATTATAACATGCAAGTAGATAGGTCCTAACCAATGTAAATTATTGAGTTGTGACGAACATAAATATATTTAGGATAATTTTAACATGCAAGTATATGTTAATTAAAATCGAAAACTGAGCTGGAAGTTTTTTTGGATAAAAATTTAAATATCTGTTTCGATACTATCTTTACTAGAATTTGATTCCCGATCGTCTTGTTTAAAAATGTTTGCATTATGAATGAATTCTTAAAAGTAGTTTCAGTAATAAGGTTCCTTTATTTAAAATTTATTCACGTTTTCATGTAATATAGAGCGAAAGAATTACAAGAAAGAAATGAAACAATCATCATTGTCTAATGGCTAAATATCCCAACTGTTGTCTTTGCATCCAGAGTTCAATTTCCAGAAGTCGCATAATCTCCACTTAATATTGTTGAGATTCTAGAAAGAATTTGACTATGGATCGGACTTTGTCGATTTGTTAACAACAAAAAAACAGAACAAAACAATTGTAGCTAATTAATCCCGAAAATTTGAAGATAGTACAATTGGTTGCGGTAGAAAATCGTAGCTATAAATTGAGAATATTGTTCCCTAATTTTTACTTAATTTGTGTGTGTTCTTTTGGTATCATATTAAGATTTCAAAACCTAAAATATTTCCTGATGAAATGTCTTCTTTCATTTGATGAAAAAGCTTGTTTTGATTCTAAAATTCATCTTAGTCTAGTACGGTTGTTGAAATAAAAATTAAAAATAAAGTTAACGCAATCAAAATTATCATTATACATATTATGTGATATGCTTTAAAATAAATAAAATTTAGCTGGAAGAAATATTCTGACATATATTTCACAAATACTCAGTAATATATACACGTTAATGGGATAATTTAATTCCTGATTTTTTTTTACAACAATTTCAGTTTTTTTTGTCAACATTACTCTATTACGATATATAAGAAAGCAGTTCACGGGTACATTATTCACAAAAGCTCGATCCCGGATAGACTTTTTGCATTACGAGGTATGAAATCTGCTTTGTAATTCAAAAATTTGGGAATCAAAACTAAGGAGCAGCATCGGAAAAGACTTCGGAGCCTGCAAAAGTCCTCAACGTAGGGCTGGATTTCAGTTCTATTTTAACAATATTGAAATTTTAAGAATATTTCATTGGGAACCATGATTATTTACGAAAACATCAAGGTTTACGAAAAAAATATTTGTCTAAGTAATTAATCACATGGAATATACCTTTAGGTCTTCATTAGTCTTGAGAAACATTATATTTTGTAGTATAATTGATTTGGTTTGCTTGACCCTTTTAATCTTGAGAAATTTGGAAAATTATACATGGTTTGAAAAAGATAAAAAAAAATAAAGAAAGTAATAGTGGGTCCCACTTCTATTTCTCTCTCACCAACGAATTGACTATTTTTCCCCTACGTTGATTTTTTTAAAAATGTAGTAAGGTACCATACGTAAGGGTATAAACACGTTATCAACATAAAGATAGATGTCTTGCTTTGAAAGTTGGTGAAATATTATTTGGCACCGTTAATAAAAAGAAACATGTTAATAAAAAGAAACATGGTAACAATGTTAGCAAGGTAGCATGCTAGGAAATTAATTTAGAATAGTAAAAAAATGAACAAAATGAAACATGGTAACAACGTTAGCAAGGTAACATGCTAGAAAATTAGTTTAGAATGGTAAAAAAATGAACAAAATGAAACATGATAACAACGTTAGCAAGATAACATGATAGGAAATTAGTTTAAAATGGTAAAAAAGTAAACAAAATGAACACATGGTAACAACGTTAGCAAAGTAACATGTTAGGAAATTGGTTTAGAATGGTAAAAACGTGAACAAAATGAAACATGGTAACAACATTAGAAAACTAACATGCTTAGAAAATTGATTTATAATGATAAAAACGTTAGCGAAATAACATATTAAAGTTGTCATTTCCAAGATAACAACTTTAACAAATCGTCATGTTGGTTTATAAGGGTAAACACGTTATCAAGATTAACTATGCATCATACCTTGGATAAGGGTATTTTGGTTATGATATTGTGAACAGTCACCTATAAACTTTCTTTCTGCTACTTTCTTAATTATTTCCGATCCATGTATATTAGCTTAATATACCCTTTAATCTTTCTATATTTATCCACACTGTATTAGCCTAAATTAAATACTAAAACATTTACTCTACTATACTTTATGATTCTTTTGAGAATTAAAGCGGAAACCAGAAGCAGATGAAGTATTAATTATTTTAAAACAGGAATTAAGAAATTGATTTAAAATGGAATAAAGTAAAAGATATCAGCAACACTTATTCGATTACAAAATGGAATATAGGAGAAGAATCATAATGAAAGAAAAACATCAAAAGAAATAATAAACATTATAACCAATTGAAGCATATATGGATAACTACATCAAGCGCATATGAATCCAGAGGGGACCTTCTTGCCACAAACATTAAGAAGAAGGCTGAGAGAGATAGGAACATTAAGGTTAATGCCTAAAACATTAGCCTTTAGGGCAGTGCAGAGACAAGCCGCAGCCTCAAGATCAACCAAACCCTTAATGAGTGAGCAGCAAGGCTTGACTGGTGGTGTCCCCAACTCGATTTTGAGAAGATTCTTAAGAACATTGGCGCAAACACCGAGCTTGAGGGTATCTTTTGGGCAGCTTCCGGTTGAGGAAGGGCTTGGGGTAGGCTTTGGCTGAGGCTTGGGTTTAGGGGTTGATGAACCGCAGCCACCACCACATGCTGTAGTCAAGGAGAAGAAGAGGATGTTGAATGTGAGGAATATGATAAGAGAGGCTGAGACTTTTGAAGCCATTGTTACAAATAGAGTAAGAAGTTTTAAGACAGAAGTGTTGCTGAGAGAGTGGTGAAGAGAATTAAAGAGAGGGTATGTGTATATATAGTAAGGTTTCAATGGTTGGACAGTTCATTAAACCTGTCATTACTATTTAATTAATTTTGAGGAATTATTAGTATTGTTTGTTTTTAGTAACAATGGTCACTAGATTATGGTTTTATTAAGTGTTTATTACATTGATGAACAAATGTTCAATCATGGAAATATAATTAATACTGTGTCATAACATACTTTTATGCTGTCATGTTTTTTTTTTCATATTTACTAATGGAGTAAAAAAAACAGTAGACTTATATTGAGTACTGTTGACTTAATAATTAGTTAAAAATCTTTTATAGGTTTTCACTAAATTTTACTACATTATGATTCTTTAGTTATATAACTAACTTTTGTGTGTCTGTGTGTCTTTATACAGTTAAGAATAAAATGAAAAGAGGTAAAAAGATCATCAATATTTTGGAATTTGTAATCACAATTACATGTAATTATCAAAGAAAAACAAGATCTAAATTAGAATTCGAATCGAAGCACATGTGTTCGATAATTTACTCATAATTCTCATGTGTATCCCCGTATGTGGTTTAGGCTTTTAGCTGGCGATTTTGATTTGAGGATTAGTAATTTGGAACTTTGTTACCCTAAAGTCTGGCTTTCACAATCTAATTGGCTTTATTCTTTTCAATTTATTTTATATTATCTTGATTATCATTTTAACTTTTTAAAACTATTAATCTTTTTTTTGGTAAGCTAAAACTATTAATCTTTTTGATTTTTGATATCACCAAGTTTAACTCAAAATCAATTAACAACGTATCCCAAGTCATTTTATTTATTAAAATTAGTCTTTTATCATTTTAATGTAATATTACATACTAATGTATAATATATATATATATATATATATATATTCATTTTATATGTTAAGATGAATAGGAGCTCAAATTTCTGTTACTCCTCATTTTCGGTCCTCCTGGTCCTTCTCCATTCCTCAGCTTCCTTCCTTGAATATGATACTAGTTCGGCCTTGGTCTGTGTTACTTTGGTATATACAAAACAAAACACTGTGATGGCTCTATATATTACACAATAAGGCACTCAAGGAAGAGAGCGGCCCCATAGAGACGAGCCAAGCCGAACTAAGGAAGAGAGAGACCACATAAAGACGAGCCAAGGCCGAACTCAAGCCAAGCTAGGCCGCATGAATTAAGGCCTTGGTCACTTAGGACAGACCATCAAAGAGCTTCTAGCAGGCCCTAGATGACATTAGGAGACTTTGGAGAAGCTAAGATAACTGTTGAAGACCGAATCCGTACATGGCGAGGCCGCATGGAGGAAAACTTAGGTCGAGGGAAGAAAGGCCTTGGTCACTTGGGCTGGATATATCAAGAAGCTTATAGAAGGCCCTAAAAGACATTAGGAGTCTTTGCAGAATCTTAGAAAATCGTTTGAAGCAAGTTACATGTGTCGTTCAAGTTTGAATTTCAGAGAACTCTATTTTCTCCCTCCTAGGACATGTCATTATCTCTATTCTTCCTTTATGATTTTTATATTTCTATGCTACGTTATAATCTATTTTAGTGGATATATTAGGTCAACACAGAATTCATCTTTCTTCTGACCGTTATAATAAATTAAGTAGTATGTATGATTCTTTGAGAATTAAAGCCGAAACTAGAAGCAGATTATTATTTTGAAATCTGAATGAACAAATCGATTAAAAATGGATACTTAAAGTAAAAGATATAAACAATACTTATTCGATTACAAAATGGAATAAAGGAGTGAAGAATCATAATGAAAGAAAAACATCAAAAGAAAAGATTAAACATAATAACCAATTGAAGCATATATGGATAAATAGATCAAGCGCATATGAATCCAGAGGGGACCTTCTTGCCACAAACATTAAGAAGAAGGCTGAGAGAGATAGGAACATTAAGGTTAATGCCTAAAACATTAGCCTTTAGGGCAGTGCAGAGACAAGCCGCAGCCTCAAGATCAACCAAACCCTTAATGAGTGAGCAGCAAGGCTTGACTGGTGGCGTGCCCAACTCGATCTTGAGAAGATTCTTAAGAACATTGGCGCAGACACCGAGCTTGAGGGTGTCTTTTGGGCAGGTTCCGGTGGAGGAAGGGCTTGGGGTAGGCTTTGGCTTAGGCTTGGGTTTAGGGGTTGATGAACCGCAGCCACCACCACATGCTGTAGTCAAGGAGAAGAAGAGGATGTTGAATGTGAGGAATATGATAAGAGAGGCTGAGACTTTTGAAGCCATTGTTACAAATATTTACTTCTATTTCGAGTAAGAAGTTTTAAGATAGAAGTGTTGCTTAGAGAGTGGTGAAGAGAATTGAAGAGAGGGTATGTGTATATATACTAGGGCTTGAAGGGTTGGACAGTTCATTAAAGCTGTCATTACTATTAATTAATTTTTTGAGGAATTATTAGTTTTCTTTGTTTTTAGTAACAATGGTCACTGGATTAAGTGTTTATTACATTGATGAACAAATATTCAATCATGAAAATGTAATTAATACTCTGTCTTAACACTCTATTGTGTTGGCATTGTTTTGTTCAAATGTTCAATCATCGTTTTGTTTTGTTCATATCCACTAATGGAGTAAAAAAACAGTAGAGTTATATTGGTTACGACTTAATTAGTTACAATATATTTATAGTTTTCACTGAACCATGAATTTTAAGAGATTTTAAATGAATTTGATTTTATGGAGTTTATATATGATTTTAGATGAATTCAGAAAAATTCTTAAAATTTATGACATAATCCTTCAAAACTTAACTTGAAACCATAGATTTGAATTTTTATATTTTTAACTAAAGAAATTTTCTAAAATACTTTAAAATCCTTTAGAATCACTAAAAATCGGACCTTTAAATTTTTTTTTTTAATAACAGTAGATTTGATTGTACTTTTACAAATCGCTAGTCTAATAACACTGGATTTTATATAATTTTTAGAAATTCATGTTTGAATAACATGATTTTTCACTTTAATTCAAATCATTTAAAATCTATGTTTTAATATATCCCTACATTTTACTGCATTTATAATTCTTTATTAATACAACTAATTTTTAGGTGTGTGTGTGTGTCTTTGTGTCTTCATATAGTTAAGAATCAAATGAAAAGAGGTAAAAAAGACTATCGATTTTGTAATTAGAATTAAACATAATTACCAAAAAAATCTAAATTAGAATCGATTCACATGCCTTCAATAATTTCCTCATAATTCTCATGTGTTGTCCTGTATGTGGTTTAAGCTTTTAGCTGGCGATATTGTTTGCGAATTAGTAATTTGGAACTTTGTGACCCCAAAGTCTGTCTTTCACAATCTAATTGGCTTTATCCTTCTCAATTTATTTTTATTATCTTGATTATTATATGTTTAACTTTACAAAACTATTAATCGTTTTGCTATAACTAAGTTTAATCAAACATCAATTGCCACAATATAAATCCATCCCAATTAGTCATTTCTATATTGAAATTAGTCCTTAATCATTTTCATGTAATATTGTATACTAATTATTATATAAGAGACATATCTTTTCATCATAACTAGTATTTAAATAGAAAGAACATATATATACCAATCTATTTACTAATTAGTTGTATTTAATTGGAAATTCATAATTTCTCATATGAAGAAAATTTTGGATATTAAGATATTTGCTTTTATGTCAAATAAAATATTTGATAATTCAAGTCTTAATAGTTAATCGTTAATTGTGTATACATGAACTTAGGTTTAAATTTGGATGTCAGCCAAAACCAATTCAAGAAATTACATATATATATCATAAGAAAATATTGTAGCTTATGTTGGGCAGCGAAATCCATCAGGAGGAGTTCCTCCACAAGCATTGAGAGCCAAGCTAAGGTGAATAGGAGTGTCAATGTTGATACCAAGAATGCTGAGCTTAAGCATGGTGCAAAGACAAAGAGCAGCATCAAGATCAATTAGACCAAAGAGTATAGAGCAACAAGGTTTCATAGCCGGTGCACCGAGATTCAAGTTAATGAGGTTGAGAACATTTGCGCATGTCGAGATTTGAGAGTTTGTTGGACAAGTATTGTCTGCGAAAACCGGAGTCATGAGGTCGAGGAAGAGAAGATTGATCACAAGGACCAAAGCAAGTGTGGTTGAGGTCTTTGTAGCCTTATATAGTTGATCTTGATTTTGTGTTTTTGATCTTTCTTATATGTTTATGTTTGTTTGTTTTTAGTTATGGAACAATATATAGATATATGAAAGGAGATTCTTGGTATTTATAATGAAGGCTTAATACTCTTATAAGGGGTAATGAAATTAGGTATATCTAATAAAGTTTCATTTGAACCACATATCTCAAGTAACAATTTCGAACATCCATTTAATTAAGATCGTGAATTTAAAATTTCCAAGATATAATTAAAGGAATGAATCATACATGTGGTTGTATTTTTTATGAATTATTTCACTAGAAGATTTGACCGTTCGATTTAAACAAAAAGATTCATATCAATTTAGCGTATATAATGGCCTAATTGTTATTAGTTTTATTAGAATCTTAGTTTTTAGTTTTATAAATGTCTATATGTTTGTAATTTTAAAAATTCTATGTAGTTTGTAATGTGTAAAATTTTAGCTTTATTGAATTTTAACTTTTGACGGATATCATTTGTCAGAAACTATATGAAATTTTATACGGATTTTCGACGGATTTCTATTTCAGACAAAGAAAACCTATTTCTAGACTAAATCGTGACGGATTTTTCCGTCAGGATTGTATCAATTCTTAATCCAGAGGCCTAACTACAATTAGGCGAAGAATGATTTTACAAATAAATCTAGAACTAACAAGTCTTATATATGCTTTTGTTCACTCATATCTCAAATAAGTTTCATCTTTTGATTATGACCCGACATTTTGGTATCGTTTTACGTTAATAAGACCAGAAAATACAAAGTGTTAGATTTGTAAATTTGGTATCCTTTTACGTATAAGTTCTCTTTGTTCATTTCATTTAATTTTTTCTTAAAGATTGAACCATACAATTGAAAAATTACAAAGAACTTATATAGACTTTATAGTTCTTTGATCATCAATTCAACTCTTGAGTTTCCTCATTGCCACTCGCTTCCTCTAACATTTCCATGAACCCTTTCTTCTTATTCCCTCTCATTGTTGTTGTTGTCATTGAGCCAAAACGATTTTCTTGCATTGATGCTTCTTCAAATCTGGTCCATAACTCTTTCTTTAGAGTACTCTCACCTGCTCTTGTTCTGTGTTTCGACATTACACTCTCTGGTTCCTTCAACATTGGAGTACTCTCAACCACCATTGACATACTTCCCTCTGAGAAAACCAGAGAGAAAGTAAAGATCATGGATATAGAGTTATTGTAAGACTCAATGAAATGACCAAAATATCGGATTATTAAAACTTTTTTGTACCTTTAATGTGATTTGCTTCTGGTTGAATGTTTGGACAATCAAAGGAAGACACCATTTTGGATCTACCAGTTTCATCAATTGGTTTCTTCTCATTCACAGGCTCCATTAAAACACGTGTTTTAGGAGGAGAAAACCACCAAACCGGAGAGGATTCAAGATCTGTTTTCCTAGTTATTGGAGCATGTTGTATTCCCAAAAGCTCTGGATACTTCGAACAGAGATTATATGGCTTATTGGTGGAGGACCCAGAATTCTGTGAACCATTAAAAGTGCTAGCTCCCAATTCAGAGCAAGTAGACTTACAAGCCTCTTGCTTTACCAGTTGAGAAATTTCAGAAACCGGTTTAAACAATGTACACGATTTCGGAGGTGACATCTTCAAGCAAGGGGTCATTAGAAGCTCAGACTGAATTTTTCTCCGGATAACTGGTGAAGACAATGGCTCACACTCTACCAAAGTTTCAGATAAATCCATGACAGGGCCTAAAAAATTACCACGTCCTGCGGTTTTCATTGACTCACCTCCTAAAACATTATCAGTTGTTTCTTTAGAAGCTTGGAGCGATTGATTTGCACCAGCGTTTGGTAAAATCCTTTTAGCCGTCAGCTTAGATGCATTCCTTTGTTTAAGGAATTCAGATTTGCCTAAGGGTAGTGGTGTCAAAAGAAAGAGTTGTCTACCCTTATCGGCAGCATGATCACCACGCCATGACACAAGAGGAGAAGGAGAGACTAAGGGCTCAAATTGAGTAGGCTCAGGACTCTCAACATCAAATAATTCTTCCTCTTCTTCTTTGTCTAGGCGCACACTGCTAGTACTCATCAAAGACTGTTCTTCTTGATCTTCTGTAAGAAATTGAAATTCAGATATTGCTTCTTGCAATCGAGGAAACCATGGCTGCACATTTATAAAACATATTACAATTCTAAAGGCAAATGGTCAGACACTAGAAGAAAACAAAGCACAATAGGTAAAGAAAATAAAACCTTTAGCGAGGAAAGCATATTGGACAAGACAAATCTGAAAGATTCAACTTCACTTTTCCCTTGTTTGCTCACGGTCTTATGCTTTGCAGCTTTCATAACAAGCTCATCAATCTGAAATTCCAAAATCATTAGCCATAACTCATAACACAAAATAATAGCATAACGTAGAAAAGTGAAACATGGTTCCCTTAAATACTAAACAGACAAAGAGACAAGGATTGTAGATAAAACGCTTAAGCTCTTAGATAAACAATCAAAAGGAAATAGTTTCAGCCAAGAGAAGCAAGCACCTGATGGAGAACAGATGCGATATCAGAATGTACAAGAAAAAGTAAATCCAATTCACAATCATTGCCACCATTTCCATGATCTTCTTCGTCTCCTGTATGTTTCACTTCATTTACTGCAAAATATTCACTCAGAAAACGAAACCATGTCCAAAGATGTATTTTTTTCCATAAACTTTCTCTGAAAATTGAAAATGAAGAGTATAGATAGATACCTGTTCCTCTAAAAACATGATCTTTTCGCGTTATATGTGGTTCCATTGCCTTAGCTTATGAAGTAAAATGGACTATACTTGTAATAATCTGAATCTGCAGAATCGCATTTTTAAAAAGTGTTACCAATTGGTATTTAGAAATCACACTTTTTCTTCAAATGAGAAACATTTTCTTCCAAATTTCGAAGAACAGTGAGAAATGGAGTTTCAAAATCTGATAAATTCCTTTGAACACATAAACGATTGGAGATTATAAAGATCGAAGTAAGCGAAGAGAAAAAGAACCTAACTTGAAATGGAGAATTAAGTCAAGTAGGGGGATGATTCGAAATATCACCTTTGTGTACTCCGTCGACGGCGATTATGCTCGACGCACCGTCGTTAGGGTTCTAGAAGAAGGCGAAGGCGGGATTTTGTATATTTCGAAATTCGGGTTTGAAGTTCGGAGAAGATGACTGAGAGATTGAGAAAAAGCAAATATTTTTGTCTTTTTTCTCCGATCAGTTTTCAAATTTGGGCAAGAAAAATAAAACAAATGAAATATTGGGCCGCATATAGTATGGGCTATGGTTGGCTATGAAGCCCAATAATATGGATATTATTATCGGTTTAATCTGATTTTTTTAACAATTGGATCAACAAGACCCGATCCAATCCATAGTTAAAGTCCACTCCCTAAAATCATTTTTTCTTATTCCACTTGTAACGGGAAGATATTGAACTCTAGTACTAGAAGATTTGTAAAGAGGACACTACCACTGACCCACCTGTCTTCGGTCGGCTTAATATGTTAACAAATCGAACTGAATTTTTTCTTTTTTTTTGGTTTATTTCCAAACTAAATTTAAATTCATACTTTATCGAGATTTAAATTTATGGTATTTCAAAACAATTAATCAATGACAATTTTAACAATAACATTTTAAGTTCTTTTCATGTGGTTTAGATGTTTCAGCTAATGGTTTTGACATAAGAAGTTTGACTTCTTTACATTACAAGTGGAAGATTAAAAGAAATTTAAAAAAGTGAAATCCATATTTCATACATTATAAGAGTCCATAATCTCTGAAGACCTAACCAAATTAAAATAGAAAATGATCACAAGAATGTACTTCTTATAAGAAATTTCAACCTAAATAGAATATAAAAACCAACTAGTCACTTCATTCCAACTCTTACTTCAGATCGCCAGCTAAAATAGCCTTGGGGCTAGGACTAAACCACATGGTCGGTTCATAATTTTTGGTTTTACTTACATTAACATTTATTATAACCCTAAGTTGGTCTTAAAATAATAGAATTATGGACATTGAATTCTTCACTCAAACAAAGACCATTTACCCTATAAATACTTAGCTAAACACTCTCAATATCTTCACAACTCTCAAACATAAACAAACACTCAAATCTTCAATCAAGGCTAAGCAAAAATGGCTCTTAGAAACTCTCTTGCCATTTTTCTTACCTTCAACATCCTCTTCTTCGCCCTAACCGAAGCCGCCCGGTCCGGTTGTCCACCACCGCCACAGAAACCCAAGCCTACCCCAAGCTCCCCAAGTACTCCAAGTACTTCTCCTGCCATTCAGACATGCCCAAGAGATGCTTTGAAGCTTGGTGTTTGTGTTAAGGCACTTAACTTGGTTAATGTGACTTTAGGTGCACCTCCGGTTAAGCCTTGTTGTAGCCTCATTGATGGTTTGGTCGATCTTGAAGCTGCGGTTTGTCTTTGCACAGCTCTTAAAGCTACCATTCTTGGTATCAACATTAACCTTCCAATCAACCTTAGCTTGCTCCTCAATGTTTGTAGCAGAAAGGCTCCACGTGGCTTCCAATGCCCTTAAGTACTCCTTGAAAGTACACATATAAATCTTGAATTTCTGCTCGAAATTTAATTTGTATTCCTTGTTTTTATCTTAATTTCTCTTATTTAAATTTGATGCATGAGGATGAAGAAGATCCTCATCGATTAAGAATTTGGTTTGTTTTGTTGTAATTTATTTCATTTGTCTTGATAATAAAATAATGTTTTCCTTTTGGTGTGGTACGAATTTTTTTCCATCGTTTTAGGCAAATAACTAAAAATTAATAACCGAGATATTCAGTTTAGTGGTTAAATATTCCAGGTAATGGTTTAAACATCTGGAGTTCAATCCCACCCCACTACGATAGATGATTTTAAGAATGAGTTTAGCTATAAATATAAATCGTTCAAAAAATAATAATAATTTTAATTATATTCGTTATATCTGGTCCGTGAGTAACGAATTTGTTCATGCACATGCACGTGCATTTAGGATTCTTCACATTAATAAATGAACTGTAGGGATAACATTCATTTTGCATGAAAATTATATATTAATTATATATAAGATTAATTAAATAGAACTAACCTTATAAAAAAATTCTAAACTGTTTTCATTGGTGTTTAGTCAGGACTCTCAGGATCAAAAACATTCGATCACATTAATTATAATAATAAAAATTGATAAAATAAACAAAAATAAGAGAGGCATTAGCTATTTAATTTGGTCAAAAGAAAACGAAACCTCAAATTTACTGAATCAAGATCGGCCTCTCACTCTCTTCTGTTTCTTTGGTTTGGTCAATTCGAACCTCAAAACTAGCATCATATTAACAATCATGACAGTGGACTAACAATCAAACCATAATGCAAGAGATTGGAATAAATATTATCTTAGAACATGTTGTTATAATAACTTAATTTATCATAAATTTTCGTTCTCAGTTAAATAATAAATTATCATTACAAACAAGTACTCTAATTGATCCACTAAACACCCTAATCCTTAATTCTCACTAGCTACCTATGTAAAGTTCAAATAGCTAGGTTTGGTTTAATTTTTACAAACACTTTTCAGACATTAATGACTTAATGTCTAGATTTGATCGACACTAACTAGCATTAGTTTCAACCTAAATAAAAAATATAACCATCAAAAACAATTACTCATTAAGCATTTAAGTAAGATACAACAAAAGGCATAAACATAAAATAAAGGATAGAGGTGAAGAAATACTTCACTAATTTGCATGTAAGATGAAGATCTTAATACAAAATGTAAGATTAATGTATACATCTCAAAACTCAACTAGGAGAGAAAAACTTAGGTTAAAAAATGTCTAAAAATTTGCTTAAATGCATAATATATGTTTACATTTCCACTCATATATTTGCCATTTATGTATGAATACTTTAACAATTTTTATTTTATCTAATTAAGACGAGAATTAACTATGTCTTGATAACTATAATCACTAAAATATTATTACCGACATGTTAAGTAATTAAATAAAAATACAATAACCAATCGCAATTACGAAAACAGCCACCAAAAATCATCAAATAGCTACAAAAATTAATTAAAAAGACATGCCCTATTTATGATTTTTTCTAACAACGACTGTATAGTTATGGCAGTAATTAACAACGGAAAAAAATATGTTGCTATACGGTCATTACTAATAAAAATTGTGGCTAAGGCATGACTTTTTGAAAATATTTCACAGCTATTTGATGATTTTTTGTGGCTTTTTCGTAGCTACGATCTATAGTAGATAATGATCTGGCATGATGATTAATCATCCTATCATAAAACACACACGTCGATGGAATATCTAAATATTCTTTCATATAATAGCTACGTACGACCCGTGAACCATTTTTGGCATGATCAACTTAGTTTATCACTTAAATTGAAACAACAAACATATATATATATATATTTAATTCAGTAAAATCATAATAATAGTATGATTTTGCACATTCTTCACTCAATACAAATCATATAAACATGTAATGGAGATATAACAACGATGAATTTTGTCTTTATAACCACCCTAATATATAATATATTTGGATCTAACAGTATTTTTATTTTATTGATCATATTGAACATGACTAGCAGCTGTTTTTTTTACAAAGTTGCAATTGCTAACACATTTTTCAGAAAAATCTATGTAAATTTTGAAAATTAAACGAATATGGAAATTTTCACAATCTCGAATTTAGCTTGGATTTTCTAATTGGTATTTAACCATCAAATAATTTGAGAACACTCTAACTAGGTGTTTCAATAAATAGTTTAAAATAATTATTGTTAAAATGAAAAATTTCATGATATTCAATTAATGAAAAATTAGATGATCATATAAAATAAGGTCTAATTGGTTTATAATTGTAAATTTCTCTAAAATCTAATGTTATTGAATTAGTGATTTGAGAAAATACCTTTAAATATACTGTTATTAAATTTCTTTAATTGGTTTTTCAATGATCGTAAGATATTTTGTGATATATATATATATATATATATATATATCTTTTTATATTAAAATGTAGGTTCCTTTACATTTTGCACTTCAATTTACGTGTTATAAAATATATAGGTTAAAATTAATTTATGATTCATAATTACCCTTAAAAATATAGGTTATAATATTAGCTTTATTATAAATTTTTATATAAAACTTCAAATATAATTGATAATACACTATCCATAACAACTTAAACTCTATTACGCCGCTAACACAATTTAAAATAAAAATTTCATAAAGAAAATCTAGACATTTCATCATGTCACCAAAAAAAAAGATAATTCTTCTAGTATTTTATTGTTTATTTATACGTAACATATAATTTATGAAGCATAATCCAATTTAAGATGTTCAAATGTTAAGTCTAAATTTATTGACATATGCATGCCACTATCCAGGTTAAAAATATTTAATATAAAAACTTTTAAAAGCTAAAATTTTAATAAAAATATATTAGATATTTATATGGTTTTTGATTTGGTTCTGGTTCGGGTATAAGTTCGGTTTTTTGTGGGTAAATAAAGTTAGGACCCAATTGGATATTTTATCGGGTTCGATTCCTTTAAAACGTTTTAATTTCGGTTCAAATTTCCGGTATCGAGTTTTATGCCCAACGATAAAGTATATATAAAAATAATAAATTTGCATATACAAATCAAATCAAACCATATAATAAATATAAATTTGCATATATAAATCAAACCACATGTAAATATTGTAAACTAATATAGATATTACAAATTTAATTATGCATTCAAATATATAAATGAACTCATATTACAAATAAACACAACAAATGAAATATACTTAGTATGAATAAATATAAATAATTATGCATATGTAAAAATTCATGAAAATCTAATCTCGTGCAACTGCACGGAACATCATCTATATTTACATATATAATTTAATTTTAAAAATATATTTTCACTAACTACTATTTTAATTGCCGCGGCTAATAATTGAATTAAACCATTGCATTCTTCTATCCCAATATCAGGGGTGTTCAAAGCTATAAGATATACATGGAACTCAATAAAAACCTAACCTTTTGGGTTGTTCTAACTATAATTAGTTAAAATTCAAACATTTTTTTATCGAGAAAAATTAAACTTCAAATCCAATATCTAAGAATAATTCAAGAAACTAAATTTATATAATATTTTTAAATGATTTGATTTTGTACAAATAATCATCAAATATTATTAGATAATTATGAAAATCAGTTAGATATAACTATAATAAGTTAAAAATAAAACTTGCATATACAATATCTAAAAGTAATTCAAAACTTTAAATTTATATAATATTATAAAATTATTTGATTCATATAAAATTATTAGATAATTATGAAAAATCAGCTACATGTAATGAAAATTAAAATTTCAAGTTAAGTATATATAAATAATTCAAAATTTTTATATTATTTGGTTTTGTATAGATAATCATCAAATATTATTAGATAAGTATGAAAAATGAATTACATTTAATATTTTATTTTGGAAATCGAGAAAGTCTAGAATTTCTTAGTTGTTGTGCATTTTAAATTTGTTGTTATATGAGATTTTTTTTTTTTTTTGCATTTTCTGTACAAAAGTTTATTAAAACTAATGAAATATGACTAATTCAATACTAAGAAAAATAAAGAAAATGCAATAAAACTTTTTGTTATCACTATCAAAATTTTAAAATATGATAAATAATATATCAAATCAAAATTTTTTATGATAAAATGTTTGAAAATCGGGAACGCAATCCGTGTAATGAATTTGAGAAAGGAAATTGTGATTGAACCAGTTGTTAATTTATCTGAATGAGTTAACAACAAGGTCGCCAAAAATCTCAGTATGAATGGAATATTCTTCATATATATTAAAGACGGTATGATTTTTGAGTTTTACAGTTAAAAATTGTAGTAATAGATGTAATTGTAGTTCTGATTTATTGTTTTTCTTAATCAGATACGAAACAATCTCCAGACAAGTCTATCTCACACAACTTTTATTATCTTGTCACATCAATTTTTTTTTTGAAATGAAGTATATAATCAATAGCTAATCATGTGAAATTGAGACTCAATCATAGTTATGATGTCAAACTTTACTAAGTCAACTTAATTAAATTCACTAATTACCAAATACTCAGAAAAAAAAGAGAATGTAGTGAAGAAAAAACTTAGATATCTCTTATATAATAAAATAACTAACTTTTATATAAAGAAGATTATAATAAGAATAATAAAACATATTATTTAATTAAAAATCGTTATCATAACCTATGATATATCGTTAAAAATTGTTAGCATAACTAATTATATCGTTAACCTAATATGTTTAACGATTTGATTAACAAATTTAATCATTCTACACAAGAATATTGTTCGTTACCATAATTAATTCCTAAAAGTTTGTTATTGATAAGTATAAAGAATATTCTTTATTAATTCATAAATCTACTAGGATTTTGCTAATTTTTCTATTTAAATAGATGTTTCTTTCTTTCATTAATTATCAAATTCACAAAGACCAGAGCTTCTTCTTATACAAAGATTTTTTTTTCTTTTTCTACTCTCATTCACGAAACCATTTTTTTCTTTACTCCTGTTATCGATTTCATAATGTCATTCTCAGAAATTTCTTCTTTGAAACCTACCAAATAACATTGGAAAATTAAAGTTAAAATTCTAAAGTTGTGAAGGTATTCAATTCAGAATTTGGTAATATATTTTTCTCTTATAATTTCTTCTTTGAAACCTACCAAATAACATTGGAGAATTTGTTCTAATCATATATTTTTCTATTATAATTTAAAATCAATCATAATATTTGCTAAATAATTTTTAATTTTTGTAGGATAAAAAAATTCACTCTAACGTGAAGAAGGAATTTGTTTCCAAATACATTAATCTTCTTAAGCAGGGAAGTACTAAAATTATTACAAACCTCCAGGTCAATCTTGCAACCGGACTTTACCGAACTTTAACTCATAAGTGGAGAATCACGTTTTTGGAAACTACCACGGTTAGGTCATGTGATCATTTCCCATAATCGATTTTGGGATTAAAATTTGCTGATTCAGTGAAATACTCAATGGGCGACTTAAAGATATGTATTTCATAGGTAAATAATGTGTAATTTTTAAAAATTTATTTTTATTATTATAATTTATTTTATATAATTGGGTGATTTATGTTGGATACTAATTAATATGTTTATTTATTTTTTATAGATGTCATCAGACAATCGGTTCAAATTGGTAATACTGAAATAACTAAAGTGAATAGAAAACTAACTAAACGGCTTAATATTATTCTTAAGAATGCTGAGTAAGTTTTTAATTTTTTTTATATAAAAAAAGAGTAATTATTTTAATTATATAAATTGTGAAAGTTTATATTTTATTTCCTACAGAGATCTTAGGTTAACGTGTGTTTTGTGGGGAAAATATGCTGATATTGAAATTTAAAAAGGGATTTGGCGTGCATACAATAGTTGTTTTGCAATTTTGCAAGTTAAAAACTTTTAGAGGTAACAATTTTTCCATTTTTTGATATTTTAATTAATTTACAATATATAAATATATTTTGTTTACTAATATTTAGTAATTATTCCCTTATATAATAAAAATGTAACGTTAACTTAAACATCGTGTTATCTATTTTAGTGTAGGAAATATTATAACAAAATTTGTTATTAAGAAGACATTATGATAAAATTATAATGATAATCACATAATATTTTTGTTACAATATATTCAATAATTCGTAATCTCAAAACATTAAGGATCAGATCAAAAGTAGTTACCAAAGGCAAAGATTTATGCATATATATTATTAATCTATTTCGTTAGATAATCATTAACATAATTATGCCTAAATAAATACGGGATTAAAACTCTAAATGAACGCGAGTCTAAAAAAATAAATGAATACATGTCTAAAAATCTAAATAAACATGGATCTAAACCTAAGGGGATTTATTTAAGGTGTGATTTAGTAATCCATCTAAGATTCATAAATCATATAAAGTGAATTTTGCATAACTAAGTATTAAATAATGATTTGAGTCTTTGTATTTTAAAGGGAAATCCACAATACAATCCACTCAAATCCGTAATGTTGAATAATGAGTGATTTTAATTAAGATTTATAAATGATAGAACAAATAAGGGGTGATTTTAAGTAGGATTTACAAATGATAGAACCACACATGATTTTAAATAGGATTTGAAAAACAATGCTTGAATAACACATGATTTTGTAAGGATTTCTAAATCCATTAAAATACTACATTGAATAAACCCCCTAAATAAATAAGGGTTTAAAACCCTAAATGAACGCGGGTATAAAAACTTAAATGAATACGGGTCTAAACATCTAAATGAACATGAGTCTAATTAAAAACCTAAATAACACGAGTCGAAAAAATTTATATACAAAAATTATAATGCATCAAAACCTTAATAAACAGAAATCAAAAAAATATTTCGTGTATAACATCAGTCATCATTATAAATTAATTTTTAGTGTATTAAATATATATATATATAATTTAATAAATTTATATATACAAATTAGAAATAAATAAATGAAACACAAATATCACATATAAATATTATAAACAAATAAAAACGACTACAAATGCATATTAATTTTTCACAAAAAAATATCTCATGCAATCGCATGGGCATCATCTAATATATATTAATATATATTAAAACTAAAAATATCCAAAGCAATATTGGTCTATAAATCAATCTTTTGATCCTTCCTCTTATTCAGAATTGTTTAATTAGTACATCTATCCATTTGGGATTAAAAGATGTTGAATAAAAATTATATTTGGTACAATCCTAATAACTTTAGAATATAATATTCCGTTAGAAACTATAATAATTTTATTTTAATTATAAAATTGTAAAGGTTTGAATGGTTTTAGACAGTAGATGGATGGTTTAATCCACAGGAAGACAATATCGATCTTTGTTTACTATTTATATATTTTAGTTTGTAATACAAAAACATTAAAGAAAAACCTATATTATTAATGGATCTCAAAACTCCCACACAAGTTGATAAAACTGTCATTGGATTATTGAATGTTCCAATAAATGAACTGCCCAATTCGCTAATAGAGTCCTAAATTAATTTGTCTTAGAAACATAAAATATTAAAATTTTATACTTATTTATGTATTATTATTTTATCATTATTTGGATAGATAAATCCGAATATATAATCTAAACTTTAAATTTTATCATGCAAGATTAGGGATTACTTGAAATTAAATTCGGATAGAGAAACATTAACATTTAAATAAATATACTTAACTCATTCATTTAACTGTTATTCATATTTTTTTCAACAATTCGATCGACAAGACTTTATCCATAGATCAAAGTCCACCCTCTAAAACCTCTTTTAATCTTCCACATGTGGAGAGGAGTCGAACCCTTAATGTCATAACCATTAACTGAGTCATCTAAACCACCAGAGAAGATTTCGGCAAATGATATTTATCTATATGTCACAATTCTTTAATAAAACCTTCACCGGTTTTAAGGTTTTTAATTTTAATCTTCTTAGGGCACAATACCGAAATTACCTTCAATTTTCTAATTCTTATTTAACAATCTAATAATTTGTGACAACTCTAACAGTGAACTTACAATTGAGATATTTTTAAAAATATTTTTTTTTTTTAAAAAAAACAAACTATACGTGGTCCAATAATCCGTCTTGTAAACCCGTAAATACGGAATGATATAATTACTCCACCCATTTGGGATTATAAAACAATTGTTTGTACAATTATTCAAAACAACATGTTAAAAGGAGTCAATTATAACTTTGTATTTGTGTGAATAATGTATAACACTAAATGATATTTACGTATAATTAATTAATGGTGACATAAGTTTTGCCCCGTGACAAAGTGATTTGTTGAAGAATATATAAGATATGTTCACATGGACAATCGTGAGGATATAAAGAACAATCATTCCTTGTTAGGTATGCTTAATTACTTTAGTATACTTAGCCGAGTGTGCTAAGTATTAATTAACACGATTAATACAAGTTTTAAATTTCATTTATGACGTTATAAGTAATACCGTAGGTTTAGAAGAAATTAAAGTCTAGGGGTTCCAAGTTCAATTGTATAAAAAGTGTTTTCGATCAAGTGATTAATTGTACATATCTACATTTTTTTTCTTGGAATTCAACTCCAAAATATGGTGTAACTAAACTCTAAACTTTAAATTCAGTTATTTTCGATCCAATTATGGATTTAAAAAAAAACAAATTAATCTCCCAAAAGCTTAGGCTAGTACGTCATTTATCTCAAACAAAAGTAGCTAAACAGAAACATATTATATTATTATTTTTTGCGTGAAAGAAAAAACAAAAAAATATTGCAATTTGTAGTGTGTTTTTTTAGTGAACGTAGAGTATAAGAGCAAGATATTTCATTCTGCTTATAACTAGAAATGTTCTAAATGACAATAATATAATAAGATAGAATTTGAAGTCGGCAAATATGAAGTTAGTGCTGAAATCTCGTAAAACTTATATATTTTTATTTGCAAAATTTAAGTTTGACCAATATATATAATTTAAATATGTAAAATCACTATCCAAGTTATATTCTTACAAGCAACGAGTTTGAAAATTTGGTATCGCAAAAAATACGTGTAATTTGGTTTTTTGTCAACATATATGAATTTAAACCTTCTCTAAAACGCCAAACAATATCACATGGGGATATGCAATTATCCGAAGTCAAATTCTTAATGTCAAAGACAACAATTAGGATATTGAATCACCAAACTATGATGATCACATACCGAGTATGGTGGTAGATGATCTAGCTAATAATTTTGGTAGTTCGACCTCTCTCCACTACAGTTGGTGGATTAAAAAATAATTTTAGCAAATGAGTTTTAGATTACGGATCAGGACTTGTCAATCCTTAAAAAAAAAAAAAAAATCGAAACCACACATAATATTATATTATTAATGACTAACAAACTTATTGTTAAAACTAGTTTAGATGATGGACTTTATAAATTGTTAAATCATACATTCTTATAGATTGCCAGCTAATTTGGACAATGACCATTTATAGTTCTCAAATAATCAAATTATATATATATAAAAATTAGTCAACTAGTGTCCTCTAAGTAAAATCAACAATTAAACCTTCTCAATCCTTGCCTTATGTAAAACCCTATAAATATCCACTAATCTCTCAACATTTATCTCACCAATCTCAAAGCAAACTAAACGCATTACATCCTTCTTAAGAGCTTTTGTTAGAGATCTTCCACTTCACTAACAAATGGCTCAAAGAAA
>WJSH01008653.1:60693-89839 GCA_009757365.2 Lepidium campestre | reverse complement strand
TTTTTTTTTTTTTTTTTTTGTCAAGGGTCTGCATCTATTAATTGAAAGTCTTATTACGTTGCTCACTTCATTCAGATGGCTTATAATTGCTTTTCATATTGTAATTCTCATCAATCTTAATTCATGATTTGGTAGCTGATTCTAACCTATAGCCTAATGAAAATACTCTGTCAAAAGTGAAAACTTTTGTGAATTTTTTAACCTCGTTGTTGCTTCAAATCAGCATGTTTTGATCTCTCTTTAGGCTTGGGCATATTACCCAAACCCGAATATCCGAACCGAACCTGACGTAAATACCCTATTGGATCCTACATTTATATACCCGAAAATCCGAACCCAAATCGAACTAAAACCCGAATGAGTACCCGAAGATCCGAAATATAATTATATTTTAAAAATTATTATTTATATTTATATCTTTAATAACTTAAATATAAAAAATTACAATTATGAATCTCAATATATTAGTAATTTAAGATTAAAACAACTAGAACAATCCAAAATCATTCAAAAATCTTTATTACATTTTTGTTGTTTTAAGTTCTTTTAGTTAAATTTTTATTAGTTTTAAAATTTTAAAACAATTTAAATAGAAATACCCGAATCCGAATCGGACCCGAACTGAAGCCAAAAAATTTTGGGTCTTTTTATAGAAATTCGAACCGACCCGAACCCAAGGTACCTGAACCGAACCCGACCCGAAAATTAAAAATACCCGAATGGATCCTAAGTCTCTAGACCCAAAAACTCGAACCCGAAATGACCCGAACCGAACCCGACCCGAAACCCAAAATGTCCATGGCTATCTCTCTTGTATCTACATCTTCTTGAGCCATTTGGTTCTGTTTCAAGAAGACAAAAGCTTTCTTATGGAAACTACTTTGAGTGCTTTGGCTTTCAAACCTGTGCCAATAACATTGGTATATGTTTAAGTAAGCCTTCAGTTGAATGGTCCAATTCATCAACAAGCTTTTTATTGGCAATGACATGTTGTTTGAAATGAATTGGGATGGTCGACCATCTTTAATGACAAATCTCAGTACAAGGCTAGAGTAAGCAACCGAAAAATCGAATTTTTTTAGCACATATGGTTTAGTAGAACAGCATTCACTAGTGTACGGTCACAACAGATGGATAAATGAAAATATATGTCGCGGTAACAACCAAATACACTGTAAGTTTCATAGTTGGAACCTAGTGTTATAATTTCTTCAAATAAGACTAGAAAATCCAAATAACAGAAAAACTCAAGACTTAAAAACATAGTCTAGCACAAAATTTAGATCGAGAAGAAGAATTCAACAAGATAAAAGCTTCGATCTCTACTTCTTCTCTTCTTTCTCAGCCTCAGCGGCTCTCTTGGCTCTGGCACCAGCATGGCGTTTGTTCGTACGCTCAAGACGGATCTTGTCATAAGCTTTGAATGCCTTCATGTCAGCAGTCAACTTCACAAGCTCCATTGCTGGCGTCTCATTAACAATAGGCATGTAATCTCCTTGGACTTGGGTTGCATTAGCAAGCTCCTCTGGAGTAGAATCACCAGCCTGCAAACAACAACAAAAGTGTAGCCAAATTCAGAAATCAAGAAAATATATTTCTCATGTAGTACTACTATTACTACTACTCTATCTAAGAATGGATGATACCTTGACTTTACGGGATCTGCGCGGGAACACAACCAACTTAGCCTTGTAAGTTTTCAACCTTTGGACATTGGATTGAAGACCCTCCAAAGATCGGTTTTTACGACGGTGATCAACAGAAATTCCGATTGTTGGAGCCAATTTCTTAGGGATACCAGCAGCCTAATTGAGGAGATAGCAAAGAAATTTGTTAGTCGTCTTCATTCATAAGAGCCAGTGATTGTAGCACAAGGCAAAACATTATTCTGTTGATGCAGTACATCCAGATATAAAACAGAAGTGGAACTCGGTAACAGTCATTCCCTTTATTATATAAAGAACATATTCATTGTTCTTATAAATAAAATCAAAATCTTGAGCTTTGAACTGATACCTTTATAAAAATTAGACTACGACAGAGTCTTTGATCAAATTACAGGTTTTCCAGTGAGCATATTAGTTTTCCATCTTAAATCCATAAAAAAAGAACAGAGAACACTTAAAAGAGTGAAATTTTGAGAATCCATACCTTAAGCTCTTCAAGAGTGAATCCTTTTCCAGCTCTAACTTTCATGTTGTACTTAAGAGTCTGGGCGTGCACCACAGGGCGTAGTGGACCAGATGTGGGACGAGGGAAGATCTTCACCGCCTTCTTTTGTCTAGCTAAACAAAAGCAAAAGGAGATACAGATATTGAGAGGCTTGATTACAGAACTAAACTAGTAACACATGGTTAAAGTAGCAAAGTTAGAGACTTTACTAACCAACTCTTCTTCTGGTTTTCCTGGCAGGTTGGTTGAACCATGTTTTAACATAGTTCTGCCAATGCTTTCGAAAGTGTGAGCTCGGGATGACATTGTTGTGCTTCATTTTCTCACCTCAAACTACAAAAACAAGTTACAAACATGAGAACAAGTCTGTATATGGACCTTTAGCTACACAAACAGCAAAGAAAAAACCAGAGAATCCAATTCTAATTACTCAATCAATAAGGAGAATTTCCATTCCAAGTTCTATATCAAACGAGAATAAACGTCTATGATACACAATCCAAATTAAGCCAATCTGAAGAAATAAGCATAAATAACCAGAAAAATCCAATGCATTACAAAAAAAAAGCCTATTGGAATTCATACTGAAGACTGAAAATCAACACAGCAAAGGAGAGGAAGAAGAAAACGCACCAAAGGAGGAGACTCACACGAGCTAGCGGCTGGGATTTCTAGGGTTTGTGTTCTTATGAAACTTATTTTATATAGTACCACTAAACGTTGGGCCGAAAAACATTTGGGCCGAAAGACAATACAATTAGACCCATAAGCTTTTTTACTTCATTAAAAACGGCGCGTTTTGTGTCATTGAAAGAGTTGGTTCGTCTAATGACAAATTGGTTACTCTATGGCTCACAACTCTACAAACTGTTTCAGCTTTGAGCTCACAATTTCTCAGAAAGGGAATACATAAATAGAAGTTCTAAAGGAATACGGGTTTGAAGGAAATATTTTTTCGAAACCTAAATTATATTTATATAAAACTTAATTATAAATTATTACAAAATAGAAAATGAATCATCTATTATATTAGTTCTTTCGTTTGTATACTTTAATTTATAAATAGGAAATTTGAAAAAAAAATTAAGAACCTTATATAGCGATTGATTATACTTAAATTTGGATATTTTTTTTCTATAGTAAACTTCTTAGGGCTCGGTAGAGATGGAGGAGGACATGGCGATAGCAGAAGTTGGGAGGTTTCAAACTCGAAGAGCATCAAAGCGAAAGGCTAGGCGTAAGAGAAGTAGCGAACTCGCCTATGTATGTATTTTCTCTTTTGAGTTTTCTTTCATTTTATGTATATTCATTGATATTGATCTCTTAGGTTTCGTTCTCAGCTATACTTTGTCTAAAGCCCTAAATTTTGTATTGATTTTGGTTTCATGGATCTTAGGTATATTTCTCACAGAACAAGTTCTTACTGTTGGTAGGGTTTTGATCTGGAATACTCTTCCTCTTACTCTAGAATAATTACGTCTAGAGACGCTGGAGGTACAAGCACCGGTAGTGATATTTGGAGGACCCATGTCTCCAGACTCAGATGTAAGTAACCATTCGTGGGTTCTCTTTATGGCATCTTAGCACTCTCTTTAGAGATCACTAGAGGACTAACAGTTTATAGACATAACTTTTACAGGTAACAAGCCTTGGTATGATTATTGGGACAAGGATAAGCCAATAGATGAATTCTACACAAGTGCAATGCCTAATTGGTTAGTGACTCTAAAAAGTATTACGTGGTGCAAGAATCAAAGCTCCATGAGAATGAGTGGTTGCATCTATACTTGGAACTTGCATTCTTCTCCAAATTAAAATGGGTAAGACCTTGAATTTGCTATCAATGTGAACTCTTTTTGGTTTTACTTGTTGTTTGTTTTCTCTTATGCTTACTAATGTTATTTTCAGAATGTGTCGGAATCCCCACCATTGGAGATCAAGAAGGTAGTTATAGAAACTAAGAAGAATACATAAGAGAGGCAAGTTAGAAGCTGAAAGCAGAGAATGCAATATTTTACATAAGTTACAAGTATAAAGGTGTTTCTAAAAGTAGTTTGGATGGTGTGATCATAAAGCCATCGTTAGGCAAACCAGAGAACATGAGTCTTGAAGTTGCTTCTGTATACGATACAAGTGATATTCACAAAGCGATGCATACACTCAACCTTGACCCGAAAGCTCAAGAGACTGAAGATTAATTACTAGATGGTTTGTTTTTTTAATAAAATATATAGTTTATGATTAAAGTATGGCATTAACTAATTAAACCTTAAAATTTTCTTTTTATTATATGTGGTTTTTAATCTACAAAGTTTTGACATTGATTTAACTATTCAATCTAACAAAATGAAGAGAATATTGAAATAGATTAATCAAAATTGGGTGTCTAGGTGTATAATTAATTTATTTTTATCATTGGTAACTTTTACCAGTGTTTTGAAACCCGGACCGGTTAACCCGAGACCCGGTTGCTCTTCCCAACCGCCCAACTACCAGTTTAGTTAAAATTTATTAAAATTTAACTATAAATGTTTATATCAAATAAAAAAATTGATTTTATGATTAATAAAAAATTTATTATTAAACATAAGACTTGATTTTATGATTAAAAATATAGTTTATGATTGAAGTATATTTTTAAAAATTTATTGTATATAAATATATTAACTAAATTATGTAACTTTTAATTTTTAAATATTGATGCTGAAGAAAATTGTTATATGGATTAATTTTAGTTAGTTTATTTTTATCATTAATTTTCAATTATTTTAATTTTTTCTTTAGTTTTATTTAATTTACATATAATAATAAATAAAATTTTACTATTAAATATAATAAAACTGTTTTATACTTTTAATTTATAAAATTTTCACTTAAAATTATATATAAAATATTTATATAAATATAATAATATATAAAACTTATTTTGTTGACCTGGCGGTCGACCGGTAACCCGATAACTTAGAAAATAGTCTGAGTTTTCGTCCGAGTCGGGTATCAAAACACTGACTTTTACTTATCTTAATGTTTTTTTTTTTGGATTTAGTTTGGATCTAACTATTGTTACATTTTTTTATTAAGTATGTTATGACTGTTTTAGTATTTTAATTTTTTTCTTGATATTTTTTTTAATTTTATAAAAGTATATATAAAGATATTTTTTTTTGATCCAACGTATATATAAAGATATTTAAATATATATACATATATATAAAACAATTCTTAATTGATCTGACTGTTGATTTGGGTCGACCGATTATCTGATAACTTAGAAAATAATCTGAGTCTTTGTTGGGGTCGGGTATTAAAAGATACTCTTTCTGTTTTAAATTGTGTTTTAAATGGTGTGTTGTTATGAGTTATGACTGATAACTCATATGACCAATAGACAAAAGTAAGAAAATATATTTCCTAAAAATGGTTAGAAATATATTTATTTCCATAATAATACAAAAATTACTAAAAAGTAAAAACACTGCATACACACGCACAACTAGGCAAAGTTTTTAACATTTTAGAAAATTTCAATACACTTTTTAAGTAATAAATTTACAGAATCTTCCAAAAACAATAAATCAATAATTTCAAAAGATTTGATTAGTGAATTAGTCAAAAGCTTCAACAAGAAAGTACAAAAATCGTAAAATCGTTTCTTTATTTTATTTATCGGGACTTTAAACGAAAAAAAAAACCGTTATTATTATCTAATTAATATTTCTAAAATATCTAATTAAGACATTTTATTTTAATAACTTCAATAATTAATATAAAATGAAATAAAAATCAGTGTGAAAGCGTCTCTTTGAACAATGGCGTAAAAAAGAAAATATATGACGGCTGTGTTAAACCCAGACGAAACCTCCGATCATCTTCTCTCTTCGTCTTCCTTCTTCTCGCATATTCACCTATAATCTATTTTTACGGTTATTTTTCCGGCTATCGATTGGTTAAAAATTGTTTCTTTATCGGCGGCGAAATCAGAATCCGAGAAAGAAAGGGGCTTTTCGTCTCTTGATGACTCGAAGCCGTTTATCAGCCGTCGATTCTCCGCGATCCGATTTCTCTGACGTTTTTGAAACCGATCATCAAAAACGGAAATTTGAAGACTTCATTGGAGTTGTCGATATTCTAGAGAGGATGAAGAGGCACGAGGCTGAAGCCGATTACATAGCGGCTTCACAACAGTTCTTGATTTCATCGAAATTCGGAGACAATTCTTGCTTGAATCGGTCGTTAGCTTGGTCGCCGGAGTGTTCTTCTGTTTGTGAGTCGTCAAATCGTCGCGATGAGTCGACTCGGTTGCAATTATTCGTTAGGATGATGTCAGGAGGTAAAACGATCGTGATCCATGCTGATAAAAACGATACTGTGGAGAGGCTTCATAAGATGATTGAGTTCAAGACAAGGGTTCCTGTGAATGAGCAACGAGGTATCTACAAAGGTAAGCAGCTACAGTTGGAACACTCGCTTGCTTACTACTCGATTGAGCAAGACGCTTCGCTTCAGATTGTGGGTCGAATGCAAAGCAGTAAGCATCCAGTGGCTTGGCAAACGGTTGATGATATTATGTACATAGTCTCTCGAATGAACAGAGGTGAGAATATTCGTGGAGGTAACTTCAACATTAACGAGAAGATCGCTACTTTTTTCGCAATGATTCCTGACAAAGACGATTCGATTGAGAAATATCTAAGTATTTTCTCAAGCTCTTCGGTTCCAACTGCTTTAGTGATGCTTTATACTTCTTCTATAGAAGTGCACAAATCATATGCTAAGAGTTCTATTAAGCTCTTCTTGAGTAGTTGCGTAGGCTTACCCAAGAATCAGCAGGACTTTTGTTTACCTATGGTGCTAGAATTCTGTAAATTGCTTCGGAAATTTTGCCCTGATCAGAAGCTCTATGTGTCTTGTCGCAACACCTTGGGCTCAATGCTGGAAACGTTTGCTAATCCTGATGTATTCTATGGTGGATATTTTACTCTTGGCGTGGAGATGTTCCCCTTTTTCATCGAGTTAGCTGATCTTTTGGCGAAAGAGTTAGATCAGAATACTGGGCCTAATCTCTCTGACTTTCATAAATTTCGTTCCTTTTGGCATCCCTTGAAGGTGGCCATTAGATCCCAATTTGACTTCTCACTTCCCATTGTGTTACCTCTGCGAAGTACTGTATTTCAGGCGGAGATGGAACAACTTCATGGGTCATTTGGACTCCTGTTGAATTCAATGGACGTTTGTATGTGCAGGGTCGAATCTTTGTTGAAGGATACTGGAGTTGGAAACAGTGAACCTTTGTCATCATCTTGCTCTCAATATCTTGCTATTTTGAACATTATTAATTCAATGTGTGAGCTATATGAAGGAGCTAAAAATCGGTTAGCTACTCTACTAGATTCCAGGAAAGTTTCATTCAGCGCCCTTATTGTAAAATTTGCAAAAAGAAGCGATGAACACCAATGGATCCTTGAGTACAAGGAAGCTCTTACCTTTGAAGCGAGGAGGCATTTGGCAATGCTGTTGTTTCCAGACGTGAAAGAAGAGTTTGAGGAGATGCACGAAATGCTCATTGATCGGTCCAATTTGTTAGCAGAATCATTTGAGTACATAGTAGGCGCAAGTCCTGAGGCACTCCATAGTGGACTCTTCATGGAATTCAAGAATGAGGAAGCTACAGGTCCTGGTGTTTTAAGAGAATGGTTCTATCTGGTGTGTCAGGAGATATTTAATCCGCGAAACACCCTCTTCCTTCGGTCTAATGATGATTTTAGAAGATTCTCTCCAAATCCAGGTAAGCTTTGTGTCAGGTTATCTTGCTTTACTCATGAGATCACTAGCCTAGGTACAAGTGACTTTTTGAACATTCTATATTATCTTACTGTCTGATATCACATTCGCTGTTAATTAAATTTTCAATTTGTTTCCGGAGAACAGATTTAGAATGTCAATCTTGCATAAGTGTGTAGTTCCTATACTGCTTGTAATAGGTGGTTATTTGAAGTAACCACGCACAAGTATACTCTTCAAATAATACCAGCTTAGGATCTTTATGCTTAAGGGATTACTAGTAACTTATCCTAATCATATATTTTACATAACTGCTTGATCATGGTGCTTCTGTTCCTGCTTAACTATCTGAAGTGAAAACA
This sequence comes from Lepidium campestre, assembly GCA_009757365.2. NCBI lineage: Eukaryota > Viridiplantae > Streptophyta > Magnoliopsida > Brassicales > Brassicaceae > Lepidium > Lepidium campestre. The sequence continues at coordinate 81,524 of WJSH01008653.1, read as the reverse complement.
ACAGTGAGCTGAAATTACTTGGAAGCCATTAGAAATAATAAAGGAATGAAATCTAAGCATGCCACTCTTTGCTCTGTATAGGTATCTTCTGTGATGCACAAATGTTGATCCAATGATAATATAGTTTTGTTGTTTTACATTCAGCATCCAAGGTAGATCCATTGCATCCAGATTTCTTTGAGTTCACAGGTCGTGTGATTGCCTTAGCTTTGATGCACAAAATTCAAGTGGGTGTGCTTTTCGATCGTGTTTTCTTCATTCAATTGACCGGACAGAAAATCACTTTGGAAGATATCAAGGACACGGATCGCATCATGTACAATAGCTGCAAACAGATTCTAGAAATGGATCCAGTGTTTTTTGATTCAAACGCTGGTCTTGGTCTAACATTCGTGTTGGAAACCGAGGAGATGGGAAAGAGAGATACAATAGAGCTATGTGATGGTGGGAAATCCTTTGCTGTTACCAGTAAGAACAGGAAAAGATACGTTGATCTCCTAATCGAACGTCGATTTGCCACACCAATCTCCGAGCATGTAAAACAGTTTTCTAGAGGTTTCACTGATATGCTTTCAAATACTGTACCATCCTTTACCTTTTTCGAGAGAATTTACCTGGAGGATCTCGACGGAATGCTTCGAGGAGGAGAAAACCCAATAAGCATAGATGATTGGAGAGCTCACACAAAATACAACGGCTTCAAAGAGACTGATCGTCAAATAGACTGGTTCTGGAAGGTAAATCCATAAAAACCTTAACTTTAAAGATTTCTGAGCTCAGTTTTCTGAATTCTAAATCTCTTACCTATTTTTTCTATAGATTCTGAGTAACATGACAGAGGAAGAACAGAGGAGTATACTGTTCTTTTGGACATCAAATAAGTTTGTACCAGTGGAAGGTTTTAAAGGATTATCATCAAAGCTTTACATCTATAGATTATATGAAGCTAATGATCGTCTTCCATCGTCTCACACTTGCTTTTACCGTCTCTGTTTACCCAAATACTCAACCATTACTCTCATGGAACAACGACTTCGATTCATTGCTCAAGATCATATCTGCTCCAGTTTCGGTAAATGGTGAAACTATTGTCAAAACCAATCTCTCTCTCTATCTCCCTCTAGATATATATCTGATTCATTAGGATTCATAGATTGGTGCTCTTGGTGTATAGATCTAGATTTGTGGTCAATCTCTCTGTTAATGACCAGAAGAGAAAGGTGAAACCTTTCTTTAACTTCTGTTTTTAAGTTATGGATAAAAAACTAATTTTTAAAACTTATGCCTTTGGAGAAAATATTTATATATAAAAAGGTGCCATTTTGCAATTTCGTTTTTCATTTTTTTTTGTGTTTTGGATTTATCTAAAAATGTAAGTAAAAGACTAATCTTTAGGTTAATTAATTTCAATTTGTTCTCTGTGTTGTGTGTTAATTTAGAGGACATTATATTACTGTGTTTAGATATATAAAAAATAGATTACAAGAACTGTATTATAAAAAAAAGCTTTTTTTATTCTTAAGCAAACAAATATTAAACTCTCTTAAAAACCATTGCAATGGTTTCATTACAAACAAGATAAAGAAAACAATATATTATATTAAAATTAATCAGATTCTAGAACCTGAATTTTCTTAATTATTATTATTATTATGTGAAACTCATTATCACCTTAATATATCATAAAGAAGAAACAAAATGTTCTCATCGATAGAGTCCTTATTACACTGCCTTGCCTTCAACTGCAGGCTTCTCCTCTTCAGCCGAAGCTTCTGCTGTTGCTTTAACATCTTTCTCTTCCACAACTGCCGGAGTTTCAACCTGAGCTTTGTCGGTTTTTTCAGTTTCTTTGTCTACTTTTGGTACTTCTTCTCCTTTGATTTCAACTTCAACAGCAGTGGTTGAGTCATCTGTTTGAACGGTTTCTTTAGGCTTCTCGATCGTTGGCTCTGTTGTTGTCTTCTCTTCTGTGTTTGGTACTATTTTCTCAGCCTGAAGGGAAGAAATCGATCAAATCTTTGTGTCATAAGTTAAACAAGATTTATTCATCAAACAACTAATGATTATGTACTATTCACAAAATCTACAAACAAACAAAAAACTGAGTTTTCGATAAAGAAAAGGGTCCCTAAAGAAAATAAAGATTACAACATGTTTTGATGCTTGAAAATACAAGTTTGTAAATTGAGGTATATTTAGACCGACAACGCTCGATATATTATTTTTGGTATGTTACGATTGAATTTTGAACTATTAATTAAAGCATTTAATCACCGGACTAGAATAACTCGACAACTTATATAAAGACTTTAAATTGATGATAAATATGAAAGTTATAATATTACTTGTTGTTCTTATGTAGAGAATTTAAACTGATGATCAATATGAAATTTATGATATTTGTGTGTTGGATTTAAGACTATTAAAGTTTGGACAGTTAGCAAAATAAATAAATAAAATGAATAATTACCTCAATACCAGCCATTTTGAAGACTCTGTAGAAGAATAATATGAACAAAGCAAAGAATAGGTAAAGAGTGAGTTTTTTTAGAAAAAGAGAGATAGTTGTAATTGTGAGTGAATTTAGTGAAGCCAACCATAGCTATTTATAGACTCGAGTTCTTCAAAAAGTTATTAAAAAAAATTAAGAAAGAAAAAAATAATAATAATTGAAGCATATTGATGATGCTTGATGTGTCATATTTACAGGTAAGATAAGAACAACAGTAATGAAACTGTTGTAAAGTAAACTAGCTTATGATCAACTGTTTAATGTTTGGCGCGAGGCTAACAAATTACTCTAATTTGTCTTTTAACATACGATGGAATGTGATATTATTATTTTTTCCAACAATTGGATCGACTAACACTCGATCTATAACCTAAACCATATCTAAAACTCCAACAATATCATATAAAAATTATTTCTCTCTAAAAACATGCAAAAGATAAGAGGTAGAAACATCAAGTCACCAGACTACTAGGATGCTGGTGGAATGTGATATTTTTATTTTTGTGATAATATTTTTAGAAGTAATATTTGTTTTTGTGGTATTTATTTAATTATTTATTTATTTTAATATTTTTCTATATTTTACAATATTAGTCTATAACAAATAATTTTATTTGCACAACCTCTCATCAGTTTTATTATATTATTTTTTATAATTCACATTTACTGCAATTTGAAACTCATATTTGTTGAATATCACTAGTAATTTTTTTGTCAACCACATACCATAATAACTTATAGGTTTATTAGTGATATTTTAGATACTTTCTTAATTTAATGATGATTATGTGAAAAATATAATTGACAAAAAATGTGAAAATTTTAATTTTAATTACACAAATCCTTCGAGTTCCATCTCTTTTTTATAGTGAAAAACAGAAAAAAAAGTGTCTTAATCATATCCAAAAATAAAATAAAATAAAAAACTATTTGGCGTGGTACACTTGGACAAATGTATAAATAACACCCATCAGTCATTATTATTATGCTTTTTCATCTTTTTATTTTTTAATATTTCAGATATAAATTCTATACTTTAAAAGTTTAATTCGCGCACGTCATCTCTTTTATTAAACTCTTTATTCCATCTAGTGATTTAGACCATTACTTTCAAACAGTCTTTGTACTATAACGAATTATTCGATTCTTTGCTTCTTTTCGCTAGTTTTAGTATTTTATTTTGCTACTACTTTGTTTTAAGAGAACTTAGATCGAGTTTTGGCATCGATGCTTGATTTTTACCTATGTATAAAGTTTTGTTATTACATGTGAGCATGTGACCAATGTTTGTAATAATTTAGTTCTCCTTTTCATAAGAATTTTTCTTTTATTCGAATAATTAGTATTAGTTAACAAAATAATAATAATTAGTATTAGGGTTTTCTAACATTTTTTTCTTTCAAATTGTTTTTATTTTTGCAACAATTGGATCCACGAGAGTTGATCATTAACATGAACCGCACTCTCTTAAATCATTTTTAATCTATCAATTGTAGTGAAAAAAATCGAACTCTTAATACCAAAATCATTAGATGAATCATCTTAAACATCATATTGAGAAAAACTCTGACAAAACTAAAATTTTTATGATAGAATAATTTAAATTTATTTTAAAGTTTTAAAAATTTAATATATGTGACTACAAAATTTTCATAAATATATAAAAATTGTGATTGCGTATTATTATGATTTTGTAGAATTAACCATTTTTAGAAACCCTTTGTATTAATATTGTTACTGTGTTATAACTTAGATATACAATAAAACTTCTATAAATTAGTAATAGTGGAACTTTGAAAAATTATTAATTTAGAAAGTTATTAATTTATAGAAAAGTCTGTAAAAAATACAAATATTCGTAAATGTAAAATACGAAAGTTTTTTATAGCACATATTCAGAAATTCAGACTTGACTATCCGGGTGAAAATTATACATGTTCAGAAATTCAGATTTTAGAAGAAATTGTGGCTTCTATAATTAATATTGATGAAGAAGTCGGAGATGATGATGGAGTTTTGAAACCAATTATACGTCATGAAGCAATCATCGCATTTAGAACTCTTCAAAATTTTTGGATACAGATCGAAAAGACAAAACCAGAAGTTTTAGAAGCAATAAGAAAAATTAGAGATGAGCTCCAGCGAGATTCCGACTTAAAAAAGAAGACAAACAACACTAGAATCATATTTTACTAAATTATCTTAAGTATAATTATGTATGCCTAATATTTATAATTATTAATTTATGATATTATTAGAACTATATTTTCACATATAGGTTTCAAAATAATTATTGTCTAATTAAATTTATTAAATTTTATACTAATTCGACTTGAGACCTGAGAATTTTATTAATTTATCGAGGACTACTGTAACAGTAAGCTATTGTACCAAAATATTTTCAAATTTTTCTTAACTAAACCGAAGCATTACATTCTTGTAATACGCAGTAAACTAAATCGTACCAAACTTAATCGGGAAATCAAAAGTATATCGATCAAATATTTATAAATAGGGAATATCCCATAAAAAACCTTCAAAGTGGCAATCGCTTCTACTTTAAACCTTAAATATTTTTACTCCCACAATAAACCTCAAACGTTGTTAGTTTGGTAATTTAAACACCCAAAGTAGCATTTTTGTGTGGTAGCCCATAAAAATTCTGTTAAAAAAATAATTGTTTTTAAAACAATTTTTTAAAAATCTAAAAAATCGAAAAAATTGAAAAAATCCATAATTTCTAAAAATAATTTCTAAAATATTAAACTAAAAAATAATTACTATTATGTATTTTAAAAACTTAAAATTTTAAAAATTAAAATAATTTCAAAATTTCGAAAAAAATCCACTAAAATTTCAAAAATCTTGAATAAGAACAATTAAAATTTATTATCAAAAGAATTTACTTTTTCAAAAGAAAAAAACACATATATCAAAAATATCGATAATCAAATATCAAAAAATTACGTGTAACAAACTTTTTGTAATAATCAAAAATATTTGTTTTGGATTTTTTCAAATGTTTGAAACTATATGAGGTTTTTTTTGTATTTATGAAAAAAATAAATTTTTTTAATATTAAGTTTTTAATTTTTGTTATTGAAGAATTTTTTAATTATTTGTTGATTTTTTAAAATTATTTTGATTATTTAAATTTTAAAAAATTTTAAAATATTTTACTGATTAATTTCAACTTTAATATTTTATGAAGTATTTTTAGAATTTTAGAATTTTTTTTTTCGTTTTTTTTGTGTAGTTTTTAAAGGTTTTCTGGATTCTTTTCAGTTGTTTTTAAAAATAATTATTTTTTAAAGACAAAAATGTTATTTTCAGAGTTTAAATCACCAAATTAATCATTCCGAATGTTTATTATGAGAATAAAAATATTTAAGGTTTAAAGTATAAGTGACTGAAACTTTCAAAGTCTTTTTATGGATATTCCCTTTATAAATAGCTGTGTTACAACAAAAGCAGAAACTGCAAGCTGAAAAAGAAGAAATAACTGTTAAGATTGGGCAATAAGTCGAAGTTTTCTAAGGAGTTTTGAGTGTTTTTCAACATCGAGTGAAGTAAAACCACAGATATGTCTGAAAACTATGTCGTCTTCACGAGTTTTCTTAATACAGACTCTGCACGCTGCTCGAATCTAGGTAAAGCCCATTCGTGTTGTATTATGTCTAGACCATCCTTCTCTGCACCCAGGCTCTGATCAAAATTGAAATGCAATGATACTAAATCAGATATTGCAAAAGAATATAAAAGTGAAAACTTAAACCAAATTCGAATAACACTTTGTATTATAGATTTTGATTACCTTTGTTGCATTGCCAAACGCACCCATTTGCATCATACGTTGTGTGTCATCAATAGCTGCGTAAGAAGCAGAAGTATATATATACCTTTATGACCAAAACTTTAGCTTTCAAGGAATGTGGAGCATATTAGTATGCGGAAACTAACCATTTTCATCTCCGAGGATCAGACTGAACAAGCCTCTTAATCCAAACAAGTTCAAGAAGTACCTGGAAATTGACAGAAAAGCTCATGAAACAAGAAAAAAGGGCACACTACCCAGAAGCAACTATGATAAGCATATCGGAAATCAGGAGAGGTTATGTAACTTGAGTACTTACCAGGAACGACTACTCACATAGCTAACATCGACAGTGCTCAAGTCAATGCCGTTCTGTAACATTGATCTGAACCTCTGAGTCAGTGGAAATGGTATTTTGGCTGCAAGATAAACGAAAAAGACTCAGCTACTATAGAATTATCAAGCTCTCAGAGAATATAGTTTCAAGGAGACTAATATCAGTTCAAAACCCAGGTATAAATCATATTCAAGATTGCTGTTTATCAAGAGACATAGAAAAATAATGGCAACAACTTATTTTGGGATACAAACCTGCAACAAATCCAGAGAAGAAGAAGTTGACCCATGCAAAAGTGAGTGTCTGCAACATGGTAAATTATATCAGTTTCTTGTATCACCAATAACGCATAGACAGTCACATAGATGTAATATATTCAAATTCAATCTACCTGGGGAATAATCATCGAAAGGTTTTGCTTCATCATATCCATGGCCATGTTAGGATCAGAAAACATCTGAGCTTGTGGATTTTGACCTTCTCCCGCGGGAACATGTAGCAAACCATTCTCCTGCAGCACGCAAACACATCTTTTTATGACAAACTGTACACTAATCAGAAACTATTGAAACGATTACTTCAATTTCCCTCAAGTAAAAGAAAGAAAGACAAGAGGCAATACAAAGATTTCCTCGTGCAACTGCACTGCACGCAAACAAAAAATCAACGACACTGAGCTTAGTGATACATATTTTCAGATATGGAAAAGGTAACTTAGTTTCACAAGTGATAATTCACAAATTGCTTTACGTGCTAGAAACTGTAGACGATCTCATAACCTTTTAGGCTTTTTTCTTCATGTTTTCACCCTCTTAAACAGATTTGATTAACAGAGCAAACCAAAACTAAGCTAGACTTTTTTTTTGTCGCAAAAGCTAGACTTTGACAAACAAAAGTTTCCAAGTAGATTGGAGTACTTGAAAAAACACAACACAGAACAAAGAATCCACAACAAAATCAAGTATCAAAAATACTGAATTTCCCAAAAACATAATCAGGAAAAAGAAAGGACTAATCTTAGGAAATTATTAACCTCGTTGCTAAAGTAGAATCTGCGAGTGCGAAAAGATCTCGGCGGGATAAAATTAGCACCAGATTTCAGATTTCGAGCCCTGATAACAACTTGCCTAGCGAACAAAAACAAATACGATGAAATCAAAATCGAAATCAGCTAACAAAAACACATAAATACAGATTAGCATAGATCACAGCTGGAGAGAAAAGGGAAGAAGACTCACCCTTCTTTGACCGTCTTAGCATCGGGAGATGGAGTAGAACGCATGAGCTTAGCGACAAAGAATCGAAGAATACCGATGAGAACCATCACTACGGAGAGAGGAATCAGAACCCAATCTCTGATCGCCGTATCCAGAACCAGATCCTCCGTCATTGTAAATTCTCTCCAAACCTCGTCTTCTTCCTCCTCTAAACCCTAAATATCTCGCTTCTTTCTTTTGAGATCTTCTCTGTTCGATTTGGTGAAGCAAAACACGATCTGTGTGAGACTCTGAGAAAATACGATAAACTAGTGGAAATATTTTATTTTTAATTTTCTTATTTTCCTTTTCTGTTAAAAAATATGAAACCTTCTGACTCAGCCAGAGGTTTTTGCTAACTAGTGGAAATATATTATTTTTAATTTTCTTATTAGATCCGAAACATTCTGACTCAGCCAGAGGTTTTACTGAGTTCCCTTTATAAAGCCCTAATTTGCTCTCTCATTAACAAACTAAAACCCTACTCTTTTCTTCACCGCCTTCTCTCTGAACATTAAAAACTCGGAGACGAACATGACGGTAGAAGCAGTGAACCCTAAGGCGTATCCTTTAGCTGATTCTCAGTTAGCAATAACAATCCTCGATCTTGTTCAACAAGCTACAAATTACAAACAGATTAAGAAAGGAGCTAATGAAGCTACCAAGACTTTGAACCGTGGGATCTCTGAATTCGTGGTTATGGCTGCTGACGCTGAGCCTCTCGAGATTCTTCTTCATCTTCCTCTACTTGCTGAAGATAAGGTATTATTGATTTCTTTTTATCCTTTTTCCTGTTTTTCTCTCTGGAATCATCTGATGCTTTATATCTTTTTAATCACTGTTAATATCTTACAATTTTTAGCAAGTTCTGTAAATTCTGACTTGCATATCTTGTTCATATGAATCTATCTGTAGAATTTATGGGTTAAAAGACTTCTCTTTCGAGATTGTAATTTAGCAAACACTTAACAAATTGATGGTTGTGTTGTTCTTAGTTCTTAAAGTAAACATTCATCTCCTGATATGTTTAATATACCTTAAGTTATGTTTAGAAAGTGTTCTTTTTTTGCAAAAAGCTGAATCTTATTTATGTATACTTAGCTCTTACGATCGGCAATATCAGGAATATAGTATGTGGGTATTATAATCTGTTGATTCATGAAGATTGAATTGAAGAGCTGCATATCTTTGTTATGATTTCAAGCAATCTGGTTCATAACTCTTATGATTCTTAGCAATAACTTTGTCCTTTTTGTCCTTTGAATTGTTGCAGAATGTGCCATATGTGTTTGTGCCATCGAAGCAAGCTCTTGGAAGAGCATGTGGTGTAACAAGACCTGTAATCGCTTGTTCAGTAACATCAAACGAGGCTAGTCAGTTGAAATCTCAAATCCAGCAGCTTAAAGATGCCATTGAGAAGCTGCTCATCTAGATTTCTTGGTGGGTATGAATGATGGGTCTCTCCATTTATATGGAAAGGCTTTGACTTGAAGTGAGTTTGTGCAACTTTAGCTTATGAAAAACAAATCCTTTCCATTTTGAAGATTGTAATGCTTTTATTTTATGTTTGTGTTGGTTCAATGCAAGTTTTGTCAACAACAATTATTTCTTGGAGTTTGGTGTTATTCGTTAATCACTTTCTTCAATTGATTATATGTCCGAACTTCGGATGATGATCTAATTAGTAATGCAAATGTTCTATCAAAATTAACTTGTTATATTAAAATATAAAGAATTTAATAAATCCATGTATCTTTTATAAATAAATGTATAATGGCTTGTAGATATATGTTTAGATCAAAATTTTACCAATTTTTTTATTCTCATAACTTCTCTTCTGCTGTGTTAAAGAATATACTTTCGAGTTGGATAATTTAAAAGAATTAAAACATTATTTCCAAAAAAAAAGTAACAATGAATGTAGTATAATATTGTTTGAGATGTTATGGAGGCTAAACTATGGATTGGAAGTAGTCTGACTTGAACTATGAATCAGAACTATGGATCGGAACTAATGTAACTTAAACTATGAATCGGATTGGTTTAAGAAATTGTTAAGTAATTAAGCTAAGACAAAAATTAATATAAAGTGAAAAAAAATCTAATTATGTAATCTTCCGACAGTCTGTACGAGGGCAAATTTGACAATTTAAGTTGCAAGTCTGACTCTCTCTATATATAGCCTCCTCTTCGCCTCATGCCCAAATCTTACGACCTAACGAGAGAAAGAAACTCCCTAATTTCCCGATAAATTGCAATCTCAAATCCGAAGGTAATAGGAAACCCAAGGTTTAACCATAGAATTGTTCATCTTAGCTTCGATTGCTTCTTGGATCTACGTAATTGAATTTTTTGAAAATCAAGAAACCCTATATTCTACAGAAAGGAGATAATTTTCCTGGGATTCGGGATAGTAAGTATGTCGCATTGTTTGACGCTGAAGCCGGCTTGTATGGGCTGTGGATCACAGTCTGATTTGTATGGAACCGCCTGCAAACACATGACGTTGTGTTTGAAATGTGGTAAAACCATGGCGGAGAATAAAGCTAAGTGTCTCGATTGTGGAGCAATCGTCAGGCGTTTGATTCGGGTTAGATTTTGTTTCCTTTTTGTATTCTTCACTTCAATTTTGAAACAATTTGAAAATTATGGAGAAGAACTTCCAATTGCTGTTTAATGATCTTTTCTTTTTGTGGGAATTTTTTAAGGAGTATAACGTGCGTGCTAGCTCACCGACCGATAAGAACTACTTCATCGGTAGATTTGTGACTGGTCTTCCAAATTTCAAGAAAGCCTCTGAGAATAAATGGTCTCTTCGTAAAGATATACCACAAGGTCGTCAATTTACTGATGCACAAAGGGTATTGTGTTTTATTGTGTTGGATAACCATCATGTTATTTATACCAACTAATTTTGGAGGGTTTGGTTACAGTGCTTATTAACTTTGTGTGGAATCAATTTCTTTTGTAGGAGAAGTTAAAGAACAAACCTTGGATCTTGGAAGATGAAACAGGGCAGTTCCAGTATCAAGGACAACTTGAAGGCTCTCAGTCTGCGACCTACTATCTCTTAGTGATGCAGAACAAGGAATTTTTCGCCATTCCTGCCGGTTCTTGGTATTATATATGTTTCTGTATTAGTGGTTGGAGTCTAAAGGCAAATTATGCGGTACAGTTCGGACAAGATGTTTTTTTTTGTCTCTTGATCTAGAGAATTGTATTTGGATGGATTAGTTTGTAAGTCATCTGAGATCGTTTGTTATTTTCAAACTTCTGTTTCTTATATTGTTTTTCTATTGTGTTAGGTTCAACTTTAACAAGGTTGCACAGTATAAGCAACTTACATTGGAAGAAGCAGAAGAGAAGATGAAGAATCGTAGAAAAACTGCTGATGGGTATCAAAGATGGATGATGAAAGCCGCAAATAATGGTCCAGCGTTATTTGGAGAAGTAGATAATGAAAAAGAGAGCGGTGGGAGTGGTTCAGGTGGTGGTCGGGGTCGTAAAAAGTCATCTGGTGGTGATGAAGAAGAAGGAAATGTCTCTGACAGAGGGGAGGAAGATGAAGAGGAAGAGGCTTCACGAAAAAGTAGACTTGGGCTTAATAAAAAGAGTAATGATGATGATGAGGAAGGTCCAAGGGGTGGTGATCATGACATGGATGATGATGACATTGAAAAGGGTGAGTAGTAATCTATATATGGACAGGATTGTTCTTTGTTGTTATGTATTAAACAAAACGGGATCATGTCTGTAAATTTTGATAATGTGTTGATCTATTCAGGGGATGACTGGGAGCATGAGGAAATTTTCACTGATGATGATGAAGCAGTTGGTAATGATCCTGAGGAACGTGAAGACCTTCTGGCTCCTGAAATTCCTGCTCCTCCAGAAATAAAACAGGTCTGTTTTTGCTATAATACTTCACTTGCAATGTACAATTCTCTGTGAAACTGAAGAATGTTGTATCTTTATAGTAATCATATTTATACTCTGTCCTAGTTTGTACAGTTACTAATTATTGGATTGCTGAATCGTTAATTTTTTTGAGGTACCAACTTTCTTTTGATTGCAGGATGAAGATGATGAAGAAAATGAAGAAGAGGAGGGAGGGTTAAGCAAATCTGGTAAAGAGTTAAAGAAATTGCTCGGTAAGGCTAATGGTTTGAATGAATCTGACGAAGAAGAAGATGATGATTCAGATGATGTAAGCCTCCTTCTATTTTCGAAACTTTTTGCTTCTCTTGCTTCTAAATAAAACTGTCTAATTTTCAAATACACTCTTTTATTATGTTTTTGCTACTGTAAACTTGTTTTGATACAAGAAATCATCATGAATGTTATTTCATAGGAGGAGGAGACAAACTTCAGTCCAGTCACGATTTCAAAACAGAAGGATGTGACGAAAGAAGAACCTGTTGAGATTGTACCTGCAAAACCTGCACCATCTGGACCTTCACGGGGAACACCGCCTGCAAAATCTTCTAAAGGAAAGAGAAAACTAAACGAAAGCGATTCTAAAAAGGCTAGCAGCTCTGTTCAAAAGAAAGTGAAGACTGAAAATGTAAGACTCTTGGTTGAAAAATATACAATTTATGAATGAGGTAAAGCATAGGACGTTAGGAGGTTTTATTGAAGAGTGGCATAACCAGTAATGGATAAGTTTAACACCTTGTTAGGGTAAAGGAGTTAATCACTTATGCTGTCTTTTGGTTTCTAACAAACGGGTCTCTGTTATCTTTGTAAGCAGGATTCCAAATCTTCAGTGAAAGAAGAGAAAACAAACACGGTCTCCAAATCCAACACACCTTCAAAATCCGTGAAAGCAGAACCAGCTGCAGCTTCTGCATCATCATCCTCAGTTGCAACTGGGCCTGTGACTGAAGACGAAATCCGAGCTGTTCTGATGGAGAAGAAGCAAGTGACTACACAAGATCTTGTTTCCAGGTTTAAGGCAAGACTTAAAACCAAAGAGGTAACTATATTAATCTAATTCCTAGTCTAAAATTCTTTGATTCTCGTCTAATTCCTTCTTGAGAAACCAATCGTTTTGTTGTAATCCTTTTACAGGACAAGAATGCCTTCGCCGATATTCTGAGGAAGATTTCAAAGATACAGAAGAATGCAGGTTCTCAAAACTTCGTCGTTTTGAGAGAAAAATGAGACCTTTTTATAAATTCTCTTTGAGACTTATTATCAGAACTCAGAACTCAGAACTAAGAACTAACTGTTTTTAATATATTTCACGACCTTTGATGAGTTAAGTAAAAAAAATGTTTTCTCAGTGGAAAAGTTTAATTCAGACTCTTTGGTTCTCATGACATTATTAGCACAGGTAATATAAAATTGATGTGTTGGATTGAAATTTTTGAATGAATTTTAAATTTTACTATTTAGAGGTAATATAAAATTTGTAGCTATATCAAGGTTATAATACATAATTAAGCATTAATTAAATTAATTTCTTAGAACAAACAGCAGTGTAACTTTTTAAAATGAACATCGTAAAACAAAAGAGATAACTTGCCAAGAAAGGAAAGTCTGAAGTTGAGGCAACCCGAATAAGGAAACCATTAGAGATAACTTGGGGATCAAGATATTATACTTTTGAAATTCTTGAAATTCTACATTTGTATATATATATAAAGATTACGTTAAGTTCCAGTTTGTTATGATAAATTTATTCTCATTTTGAGAAATCAAGAATCTTTAATAGAGAGAAGAAGAAGAGTAAAGACGACCGAGAAAAAGAGAAAGGCTCGCCGTGTGAACATTCTCCGGGAAAGATGGGATCTGTTACTGAAGATGAAATTCGAGCTGTTCTAATGGAGTCAAGACAGTTCACTCTACGGGATTTCGTTTTGAGGTTTAAGGAAAGACTTACAACCAAAGAAGACATGTTTGCTTTTCGCTCCATCATCCTCAAGATCGCAAAGATACAGAAGAACCAATCTTCTCAAAACATCGTCGTTTTGAAAGATAACGAGTCTCTTGATTCTCTTCTATTGTCAGAACTCAGTCGTTTATCTCTTTCATGATCTCATGTAAGTTGATAAAAAGATAATATACGAATCTGTTTTTGCACCAATTTGGTTTTCAGTGACTCTGTTTATTACGATGTATTTGTTCTCTTCTTTAACCAGAACAAGATGATCAAGAACAAAGAAACATATCCAAATTCAAAAAAGATAATTGACTTAAAACCGAAAAGAATCTAGTCTCTATCTATAGTTTCACTGTACAATTAGCTAATATCTATAAAAATCTGCAAAACCACTTTGTTTTCTGCTTCATTGGGTTTTTGGTTTCTCAATCTTGACGTATGGAAGAACTCCTAGAAAGTATTTTACGGTCGGGTTCCAATCTCGTTACTGAGCTCGACAAAACATCAAGAAAGTGTTTGCCAAATACGAGTTAAAACCCATGAAAACATGCCACAAAGCATGTCCTTGTGGATTCACAATCCATTGTGATATCTTCTTGCAGAAAGCATGATCGCAGAACCAACAGATGCTTCTGTTAAGAAGCGTAGCAACATACGATTTCGTAATCCGTTTGGCTGTTTTGTCTTTTGTGTGGATGTAGTACTTGTGCATCCGAGGATAGCAGAGAAGGCAAAGGATTATGTAGTGGACATAGTACTTTTGTAATGCCAATCTGGTGAATAAAGAATGTATATGTAGAGAAGTATCTCCCACACCATAGGAGTTTATCACTCTGTTGTTGCCTGTTTGAAAATACAGAGATGAAGAATCATAAATAGCAACACAAAAGGAAGAAAAACACTCAAATCTGTTTCATAGAACTCAATACCAAAATGTTTTACTACTATCTTGCGACTTATATGCATCAATTTATGAACTACCATGACTGTAACAGACCTACTACAAGCAATTCAGAAAAATCTGCAGACATTTTACTCCAATGTTTCGACACTTTCACACAAAAACAAGATGGCTAAAGTCTCTGTGAAACTGAAATTAGTATCTTTATGGTAGTAATCACATTTAGACTTTGTCCTAGTTTGTACTTTGTACAGTTACTAAACACTGGAATGTTGAGTCTTTCTTTTTGCTACTGTAAACTTGTTTTGATACAAGAAATCATCCTGAAATCGTCCACAGTTCAGAGACGATCAAACCAGGTTCGAATTCCAAACCGAAGATTCCAAGATTGATTTGGTTTACTTCTTTTCTTTATTTGTTTTTCAGTATTTGATTCAGTGAATAACAGAGTTAGTTAGTGTTCCTGATGTTTAGGAAGCACAAGCCAAAAATAGGCAATCTTAATTGCCAAAAGAAAAGTGTTACAACTATTGTTCTTGAGATTGGAGTTCTAAATCTGAGACCTTATCACTAGCAGCTTTGTTCAAAATAAAGTGAAGACTGAAAATGTAAGACACTTGGTTGAATAAGCATAGGACTGTAGGAGGTTTTATTGAAGATTGGGTTAACACTAGCAGACCTTAACACTTATGGTGTCTTTTGGTTTCTAACAAACAGGTTTCTGTTATCTTTGTAAGCAGGATTCAAAATCTTCAGTGAAAGAAGAGAAAACAAACTCCAAATCCAACACATCTTCAAAAGCCATGGAAGC
Organism: Lepidium campestre; assembly: GCA_009757365.2. NCBI lineage: Eukaryota > Viridiplantae > Streptophyta > Magnoliopsida > Brassicales > Brassicaceae > Lepidium > Lepidium campestre. The sequence continues at coordinate 66,009 of WJSH01008653.1, read as the reverse complement.
TGAACCAGCTGCAGCTCCTGCATCATCATCCTCAGTTGCAACTGGGCCTGTGACTGAAGACGAAATCCGAGCTTTTCTTATGGAGAAGGAGCAAGTGACTACACAAGAACTTGTTAACAGGTTCAAGGCAAGACTTGAAACCAGAGAGGTAACTATACTAATCTAATTCCTAGTCTAAAATCTCGCTGAAAGACCAATGGTTTTAGTTGTAATCCGTTTACAGGACAAGAATGCCTTCGCCGATATCCTGAGGAAGATCTCAAAGATACAGAAGAATGCAGGTTCTCAAAACTTTATCATTTTGAGAGAAAATGGATCTCATGTAAGTTGATAAAAACATAATATACGAATCTGTTTTTGCACCAATTTGGTTTTCAGTGACTGTTTATTACGATGGATTTGTTTTCTTCTTTAACTAGAACAAGATTATCAAGAACAAAGAAACATATCCAGATCAATGCTTAAACTTGATTTAACTGAGAAGATAAAATTGGAGAAAAGAATCTAGTCTCAGTCTAAAATTTCACTGTACAATTAGCTAATAAGTAATATCTATAAAAATCTGCAAAACCACTTTGTTCTCTGCTTCATTGGGTTTTTGGTTTCTCAATCTTGACGTATGGAAGAACTCCAAGAAAGTATTTCACAGTCGGGTTCCAATCTCGTTGCTGAGCTCGACAAAACATCAAGAAAGTGTTTGCCAAATACGAGTTAAAACCCATGAAAACATGCCACAAAGCATGTCCTGGTGGATTCACAATCCATTGTGATATCGTCTTGCAGAAAGCAAGATCACAGAACCAACAGATACTTCCTACAAGAAGAGTAGCAACATACCATTTCACAATCCGTTTGGCTGCTTTGTCTTTTGTGTGGATGTAGTACTTGTGCATCCGGGGATAGCAGAGAAGGCAAAGGATTATGTAGTGGACCTTGAAACCAAAACCAAACTGGAGAAAGGCGTGTACTATGGCGAATACCGTACCATAGATGAATAGAACAGTAGGCATAGTACTTTTGTAATGCCAATCTGGTGAGTAAAGAATGTATATGTAGAGAAGTATCTCCCACACCATAGGAGTTTCATCACTTTGTTGTTGCCTGCTTGAAACACAGAGATGAAGAATCATAAACAGCAACACAAAAAGAAGAAAAACACTCAAATCTGTTTCATAGAACTCAATACATGCATCAATTCATGAACTACCATGACTATAACAGACTTAGTACAATTCAGAAAAATCTGCAGACAAAATTACTCCAATGTCTTGACAGTTTATCACAGATAAGTAAAGAAATAAGTCGGTTTCGTTTCAGTACAAGTCCCAATTAACAATGTTGTGGGAGGTTTATATGCATCAATCAAACAACTAACATTACTTTAATAGAAATGTATTACTCTAGTGTTTGGACAAGAATGGTACTTACACATGTTGCAATGTAGCATGATAGAGCATGCTACCGATGATAAGTATCATATTTAATATGTGAAGAATGGTAAATCTCATCTCGAAACGTTGCCTTAATGCATTGAAAAGACCAATAAGAGCCAATACAATTCCAGGGACATTCGAAACGGTGTTATAAAACTCTGCAATGTAAGACGAGTAAGCGTAGTTCTTCTCACAACACTGTCTAGTAGATGTTACAGGACCCCAAAAGTTCAATACATCATCAGCCATTTCTTATACTCTTTTGTCACACGCACCCTGCATATAACAAAAACCACCAGTAACAAACATCAGAAACACACAAACACATATACCACAAAAGCTTCTGATTTTATCATTACCACGAAAGAGTCACTGCTTATAAACATGTAAGAGAACAATGATTCTTTATGTATTAGATTCAAGAACATGATCTTAAGAAGTAAATAGATTCAAGATAAAGACTTTTTACTTGTATAAGCACGCCACATACCATAAATGAGTATAAAGACTAATGATTTTAATCAAACCAGCATGCTAACAATAATCAAATAAGAATTCTAAACATTCTCTTAAAATCAAAGCAGAATCTAATCAATACATTAAATTCAATATACACAAAATTCTATTTATTGAACTTTGATCCAAAATCGAAACGAAGTGAAGACGAGAGAATTATTAAGTAAAAATACATTTAAACAAGCAAACAACAAAAACAATAAACTCGTTTTCCTCGAAAAATGGCAAAATCCATAAGTGTTCTATGAAAATCAAGCCATTGAATGAAAAATCAGTAGATTTTCTTCTCTACACTCGACCTGCGTTTCAATGAAAAATCGAGCAACCGTCGTCAACAAGATCAAATATTTTTCTTTTTGTTCTCTTTGACCTTTTAGCATATATTTGCCAAAAAAAAGAAAAGAAAGTGAAACCCTAGCAAATACTAATAAATCAGTTTTGGATAATGAAAAATAAATTAAGATTTATCAATATACTTATGTAGTATCATTATATAAGGGCATGACTAGTTATAATATGATTAATAAAGAATCATTGACGGTAAAAAAAAAATTCCTTAAAAAAAAAATTTAATCATAAAATTTTGACGAAAACTAAGTAACTAATAGTTTCTAATTTATTATTTTAATGTTATTCAACATATATCAAAATTGAATGTATTTATATACATGTCATAAACTAATGAATACAGGATTAATGTGAAACATTATCATGGAAATAAATCAAGTAGTTATATTAACCAAACACAATATAGCTTTCAAGTTTACCTTAATATTTTTTTCCCAACACCTTAATATTTTTTTGTCTAATGTTAAATCATTTCATGTCAAAATTTAATTACCTTAGCACGTGTACGAATCTAGTTGTTAGTACAATTTATATTTGTTAGAATATTATAAATTATTAAAGAAAACTATAGTAAAAAAATATAAGAAACAAAACTACAATTATATTATTTGTCAAAATATAAAACATGTTAAAATTAATAATGAATCAGATGATGTTATATATAAATCTACAAACAATGTCACAAAATTGTGACATATTAGGAAAAGAAAAGAAAGAAAAGAGAGTTACTTTGGTTAAGAGAACATATAAGTACAATTAATTAATTGTAATCTCTAGTTAATTCAAAAGAGATTATTGTTATCTTAAAACATTCACAAACTTGCCCCTGATCTAGCATGGCATCAGGTGATGAGCTCGAATCTCAATCAACTCCAGTTAAAGCATTTAGACTATGGATCAGGTCTTGTCGAACCAATTGTAAAAAAAAAGAAAAACAAAAACAATCACAAACTCTTAATTACAATTATACACGACACAACTTGATATCATTATATATATCCTTCAACACATAAACAAATTTTCAACACAAAAACTTACACAAATCTTATTCATATATATATTTCTTGTTTTAACTTATGGAAGGTACGTTTTTTGTTCCTTTTTTTTAAAACAAAAAATATAGGGCTTCGTTAGATAATATATATTTTAGTAATTAATATAGAGTTGAAGATAATTTTTCTCCAATTTTTTGTTTGTTTGTTTGTTATTGCGACATTCAAAAGTTTAAACATGACATGTTCGATGTTTAATCATTGTGAGTACAGTTAAGTTTACTTACATTTGAAAGGATGTGTATTTTATGAATCATTTGAAACAATATCATTTACATGTTCATCTTGTCTCTTCCCCACAATCTTACTCCAATTAATTAAGATATTTCATTCATTTATGCTGACTTTTGCTTATAGGAATTTTGAGATATTCCAACATTTATGCCAATTTTTTAAATTTATATAGTGCCCACTTTTTGATATTTTGCGATAATTATGTCTTACCAAATTGTTAATATTGCTGCTTTTTAATAAATTCAAGAATCTAAACCCTAAACAACATTTGGTTAATTAATATCTACTAAGCAAAAATATTCATGGATGGCTGAAGTTTACAAAAGTTGCAATTCTCTGGATTGAACTTAATTATTGTAAGCAACAAAAAGAGAAACTATCATTTTGAGATTGATAATTGGTTGGCTCTGCTTTCGAAACATACTTCATTGCAGCTATAATAGAACTATGAATATTGTATTGAACCAACAAAAGAAATTGGTACTAAGACAATTTGTGATTCCTCTGTTTCATTCCCAAACATGATCGGAAATCTTGATCTATATAGTCTTGTTATAATAGTTTTTTTTTTTCTCAATCAGACATATATAGAATTATTATAAAAAACTTCACAAAGAAAAAGATATCATGACTGAGGCCCAATAGAATAACATATATGTAAAAATATAAATCTTAATTTTTTCTACATTTAAATCGACAAAACCCAATTCATAACTTAAATAATCCAACTGAAACATGGTGGAATTGAAGTATGGTGAGATTTGAACTCATTGTAAATATGAATTTAGCATATTTATTCGTAAAAACATATACCCATTAACGTTAGGGTGTGTTTCCTGATGCACGTTTTGATTTACTGCCTGAGTCAATATTAATTTTCCTCTCTTTGATCAACATTTTCTCCCAAACCCATTCGCCTAATTTTTTTTCCACCAACAAAGAAAATAATAATTAAAATCTTGAATATTATTGAAAGTAAAAATTAAAAATTAATTTTCTTTAAAATATTTTTTTTTGTTAAACCAGAGTAATTCCGGATTTGTGGAGGGGCCCGGACTAATCTTTAGGGAAGTGCAACTCATGGATAGACTGAATGCAAAAACAATATCTATGTGGATTTTAGTTTTGCATAGATTCAAAATAATATGACTTAATTTTACATAATAAAAAATTCGAACAAACGAGCATGTTGTTGTCCCAATCATACCCCTTATTACTTGACCACAAGACTCTCGCTTAAGAGAATCTCTTGTTTATGTTTATAAAGTTAATTAGTAAACTAAAGAAGGTACCTCTCTTTGGAGATTGGTGTTGCACTTGGACACGGGCTCTACTTGATGATAAAGAGAACAAGAGAGTAATCAAAGTAATTACTAACCAAATCAAAACTAGTTTAGACATCTTTGTTTATATATATATGTACATTCAATCTTTGACTCATTTTTAGCTTTAGTGTAGACAGAATGAAGATATATGACTTAATTCAAAATATATGAGCATTCAATCTTTGAATAAGTAAAACTTGTGTTAATGGATATTAAATGTTGTATTTAAAATGACTTCATCCATTGAACTACTTCAACATCATTCTTTTATTATCTTTATTGTGGAGAAAAGAAAAGTGGCTCTTGGTCTAGTGTCTTTCTTTCATGGTTCAAGTCATTTGGGAGGGGTGATTTATGTCTTAAACATGATATTATCAATGGCTGGCTCCGAACACTGGAAGAAATTAC
>WJSH01008653.1:32683-60675 GCA_009757365.2 Lepidium campestre | reverse complement strand
CTGGAACTCTTACGATTAAAAAAAAAAAAAAGTCAAATGTTCAAAGATATTTACAGATTATATAGATTAAAAAAAAAACAAAAAAGTTATGTTATTGCATAAAAATATACCAAAAAATACCGCGTGGATTTGTAATGTCTCAAGCAAATTTAATTATTTTACATCGTCATGAACTTTATTAGTACATTATTAATTAATCAGTCGTTATAAGAATGAAAAAAAACGTTTAAAAAAAAAGATATTACTATATATTTTTCTCTCTACCTTTCCCCGAATCCTTTCTTCTGACGTCGCCGACATCGGAACTTCCTAATCTAGAATAAGTATTAATGATTATAACAAAACCAGCATGCTAATTTTGTTTGTATTGAAAAAAAAAAAAAAAAATTAGCATGCTAATACAAACAAAATTAGCATGCTGGTATATTTTAAATCCAGAACTTCTATGTCAAATACTAATTAATGCTATAACAAAACTTCTATGTACGTTTTTGATGCAAAGAATCCAAATAACATAATGATAACATTGTCACCATTTGACATAGATAAGAGTAATACGATAATTATGTCTTTTAGTTACTTGAAGCCAATTTATTTCCATTCATGCGTAAGAATGATGATGTTTTTTTTTTTTTTTTTGATAAACCGTAAGAGTTCCGGATCTTTGACCTGTAATTTCCTTCGATGTCCGAGGCCAGCCGCTGATAATACTACATTTAAGGCGTAAATCACCTCTTCCAAATGACTTGAACCTAAGATATTTGTCGGACTGTTACATAAGCATAAGCCAATAATTTACTTTCTGACTTTTCTTATTTAAATAATATTTTTAATCTATTTAATTACTAATCAAACAACTAAAAATCAATCTGTAGAATATAAATGATCTAAACAAATAAAAATATAATTTGTTTTGTATTAGAAGTTGAAAACATCAAAAACTATAGTCATTTTTATTTTCTTTTAGTTTTTTTTTCCCCAATCACACATAGAATAATAATAATTTTACATTATTAATTCATATCAAGTTAAATTCAAAAGCTCACAAAATCAAATCATCGATGAAAAAAACCATCATAACTAAAACAACAAGTACCTTTTGAATTCGTTAAGACTACAACACAATATTACAATACAAGTAAAACAATAATTGAGTTTGTGTCTCGCTTATATTGGTGGTCCTCGTCCTGGTGCACGTTTTGAATAACTGCCGCGGCCTACATTCATTTTACTCCCTTTGATCAATCTTTTCTCCCAAACCCATTCACCTAATTTTTTTCCCACCAACAAAGAAAAAAAAAGAACTTTAAAACTTAAAGATTATTTGAAAGTAGAAAAGTAAAACTCAATTTGTTGTTAGAAGTAGAAAGTTAATTACCTGTCTTTGAGGATTCATGTTGCACTTGGACCAGAGAATTTGATGATAAAGAGAACAACAAGAGACAAATCAAACCAATCACAACTAATTTAGACATCTCTATATCTTTGTTTCTCTATATTCACTATGTAAGTTCGTGTATATACGTTCATTCAATCTTTGAATTTTTTATAGCTAAAGTCTAGACAGAAATCAGAGATATTTACTTATTTAAAATATTACTTTATAAACAATATTATCAGATTCGTACTTAATAAATAAAAAAGAAGCCATCAGCGTTTCATTCAATCGTTGAATTAGTAAAACTTGTGTTAATGGATCTTCTGTTTATAGAGGTACAGAATTTTTTTGACTCACGATTGTTGTGTTTATGAATACTTCAATCAAAAGCTTCAACATAATTGTTTTATTATATATATAGATTGTGGAGAAAAAAAGTCAAACGTTCAAAATATCCTAAATAAAAAAAATAAAAAATAAAAATAAAAGCTATGTTATTGAATTAAAAATACGTTAAAGAGTTGAATACTATCCAAGACCGCGTGGATTTGTAATTTTTCAAGCAATATTTTGTTTGTTTTTTGTTTTAGGTATCAACATGAACTTGATTAGTATATACCCATTAGTCGCTTAATTTAAAGAATGAAAAAGACTCCTTATTAAACCTATGTAACATAAGAAAAGAGATTTTTGATAACTTATTTTGTGTTTTTCTTACAATAATTAGGTGATGTTCCATACTAATTACAGTCTAGTCCCTGAAGAATCTAGACACCATTTAGCTATGGTTTCAGATATTTCAAACTCAAAAGTCAAAACAATATTGTAAACTTTAAAAGTCTTTATTTGGACATGCCCACCTTGTATTTTCTATAACTTTCATCTGAAATACTCCAAAGAAATCATTTTTTGTTGACTATGCAACTAGAATGTTTTATTAACTGAGTTAATAACTTCTGTTAAGTCGTTTAACGATAAGCCTAATTGAGCTTAGTTAACGAATGTTTACGATTTAAATCTACAGTACATATAAGTAAAAGTTGGATGTTTTTTTCAACTTTTTTGTAGTATAAGAGTTAAAATGACATTTTCTCCAATTTATACATGTATGTTCATGTATCGAATGGAAGAAACAAAGAAATTGCTACTAAGACAATCTGTGGTTTCTCTGTTTCATTCCCAAATGAGATCATAAATCTTGATATATACCGTCATTTTTTTAGTTTGTTCTCAATTCGACATAGAAGAATTATTCTTTTGTTTAAATTCAGATCAAGTTAGATTCCAATGCTCACAAAAAAAATTTATTCATCAATAAAAAGTACTTCTACAAACAAACAAAAAGGAAAAAAACATCATGATGACTGAGACGACACCCTTAAAATTCGTATTGAGACAACACAATACTACAAATGTATAGATATTAAAAGCTTAAGAGTAATTGCATATATGAATTTTTAACAAAAAATAATAATACTTGCATATATGAATTTTACATATTCGTGTATAAATATATTAAGGTGTGTGTGACTTATCCTGGTGGTGCATCACGTCCCTTTGCAGGTGGTGAAAAACTGCCTCGGCCTACATAAATTTTCCTCTCTTTGATGTTCTCTTTTTTCCAAATCCATTCGCCTTATATTTACCCCACCAATATAAAAAGTAAAAACAAAACTTAAAAACTTGAATATTATTGAAAATAAAAAGTAAAGAGAATTTATTGTTTATGTTTATACAGTTTTTTAACTGTTTAAGAATGTTCACATAGTTTGTGTTGGAAGTAGAAAGCTACCTGTCTTTGGAGATTCGTGTTGCACTTGAACCAGGATTGTGTTTGATGATACAGAGAACAAGAAAGTAATCAAAGTCACTACTAACCAAATCACAACTAATTTACACATCTCTCTATATATTTGTTTCTTATATATTTCACTATTAATGTAAGTTTATGTGTCTATATATATATATAGACATTCAATTTTTTTAGCTTTAGTCTATAGACAGAAAGCAGATAAATCACTTAATTCAAAGTGATAAACTATATTATCAGAATTTCACTCAATAATATACGTACACACTCAATCTTTGAATTGGTAAAACTTGTGTTAATGGATCATTTTTCAATAGAGGTATTTAATTCTTTTTGACTCTTGAATGATGTATTTAAAAAGACTTCATGCATTGAATTACTTCAATTTTTTAATTATATTTATTGTGGAGAAAAAAACGAGAGTCAAATGTTCAAAAGATGACAAAAAAGTTATGTCATTGAGTTGAATAACATGAGTTTATCTAAGGCAAAAACCGCGTGGATTTGTAATATATCTCAAGCAAATTTAATTATTTTCGTTTTTTCATGAACTTTATTAGTATTATGAACCCATCAGTCGTTATAAGAATAAAAAAGACATCTAATTAAAGAAGAGATTAGTACTAAATTATCTCGTATCTTTTCAAGTGATATTCAGTGCTATACATGGACTAAAAACCTTTTTTTTATAGATTTGCAAATATTCAAATTTATAAAAAAATTGATGGAAAAATGAATAATTTGTAATAAAATATACATCCTATCACACCGTTTAACTTGATGTCATGTAAGTTTCATATATATGACTGAATTTTAAAATAAAACTTTTTTTTCTGATATTGTTTGAAACAATATTATATGGACCAATGTGACTGCAAAAATGGACATCTTACCACTTAATCATTAGTACTTTCATTTATATGAGACTAAGATGAATGTTTTGCATACTTTTTAGTGGACAGTGCTTCACTTCTAAACAAATGCACTCACTTTGTAAAACGAGTTAGCTTAGTTTGTAACACTTACAAAATGTCTTCGTTTACATATTTGTTTGAATTGTTGCATCGAAGGCTAGGTTCTCTTGCATGATATTAAACATATTCAATTCATATATCGGTTTTCATTTAATAAATTGGTAACAATGTTTCTTCTCAATGAGACATGAAATGATTATTATTTTGTTGAATTCAGATCTAGCTAGATTCAAATGCTCACAAACCTTTAGGATTCATTTGGAGGACAACACAATAATGCAAATGTAAAGATATAAAAGCTTAATTGCATATATGAACTTAGTATATTTGTATGTATAAATACCCATTAATATTGACTATAGATCGGATCTTGTCGGTACAGTCGTCGACAACAAAAACCCATTAATGTTAGTGTATGCGTCCCGGTGATGACGTCTTTCCTTTTGCATGTCTTGACACACTGCCTCGGCCTGTATCAATTTTGCTCCCTTTGATTAACCTTTTCTCAAAACCCCATTCGTCTAATTTTTTCCCACCAACATAGAAAAGTAAAAAAATAAACAAGTTAAAAACTGAAATATTATTGAAAGTAAAAAAGTAATGATTTATTGCTAATTATGTTTATAAAGTTGTTAAGAAGTAGAAACTTACCTCTCTGTGGAGATTGGTGTTGCACTTGGACCAAGATTGTGTTTGATGATAAAGAGAACAAGAGAGTAATCAAAGTCATTACTAACCAAGTCACAACTAATTTACACATCTCTCTATATTTTCATTTCTCAACAATTCCAATTAATGTAAGTTCTGAGTCTATATATATACACGAACATTCAATCGTTGAATTTTTTAAAGGTTTAGTCTAGAGAGCAAGCAGAGAAATGACTTAGTCAAGATCAAATCTTTTTTAAAATGTTAACAGACTTTCAATTAATAATATTGATTATATTAAAACAAAAGTCATCATATTTTAAATCAGTAACATACGTACATTCAATCTTTGAATTAGTAAACTTGTGTTAATGGATCATTCTTTTATAGAGGTATACAATTCTTTTGACTCTTGAATGTTGTCTTAATTATGAAGACTCATTACAAAAAGCTATGGAGACTAGTTCAACATAATTGTTTTATAACATTGATTGTGGAGGAAAAAAAGTCAAATGTTCAATACAAAAAGTTAGGGAAAATGGTAAAAAAATATGGGGCCTAACTGGTAACACAGAGTGGAATTTTTTTTATTCCTCGTACTTTTTTTTTGAAATGTTACCGTTGCTTTAATTTGTCGAATAAGTTGTTTTTTTTTTAAGTAATATTTGTTAATAATTTTTTTTCCATATAATTGTCTTTCGGGTGTTTTATATACACATTTGGTTATTAATTCATTGTAGGTTTGATTTTCCGGATATATAAATTTAAGTCTCATTCGGATATTTAGTGGGTTGCGGTTCGATAACCTTATAATTCAGATCAGTTTCGGATTCGAATTTGAGTTTGGGTAGGTTTGAGCATTCGGGTACTTATTCGGATTCGGGTGGGGTCTTTGCGGGTTTCGGTTCTATTGATCTAACACTCATTCATGTACTTTTATTATTGGGATCAAATTTCGTTCGGGTATAGACCAGGTTCGAGTTTGGGTGTTTTATTTAGTTTTTTTTTTAATTTATAAAAATTCAAAATTAGTAAAGTTTTGATAGAAAAAATATTTAAATCCAAAATTTAATAAAAAAATATATCGGGTCTAAATATATTGAATCTTGTCGATCTAATTTTTGACAAAAAGATTTTTGTTAAGTTGATGTTATGTATTGTATTGAACCAATAAATAAATTGCTACTAAAACAATTTGTAGTTTCTCTGTTTCATTTCCAAACGAGATCATAATGCTGGATATATACTGTCAAATTTTTAAAAGATTTTTTCTCAATCAAATATAAAATGATTATTCTTTTGTTTAATTCAGATTAAATTAGATTCAAATGCTCACAAAATTATATTTGAATATGTACCCTAACAACTCTTCCTAATACATAGGAAAGAAAAAAGATCGAATATATGGTTTAAATTCTAAAGATACAAATCCCAAATATATATGAATCCTAACAACTCATTTCTTTTTTCTTTCATATTCTTATTATTTCCCTCTCGCTCTCTCCACTATAAATCAAGAAACCAAAAAACCTTCAATAATTAACAGATTCTCTAAAGCACAATAATCTGATTGCTTTCAATCATTTTCTTGATTCTTTACGATCTCAAGATCTCTCTTTGGAATCGGATATTATGGCTACGTTTCCGTCATGGACAAGGAACGATCACAAGCGTTTTGAGTTAGCTCTGGATGAATTCCCACAAAATTCACCTTATTTCTTGGAGAATATCTCTCAGTTGTTGCAGAAACCGGTTCAGGAGGTGAAGTATTATCTTGATGCGTTGGTTAACGATATTGTGTTGATTGAATCCGGTAAGGTTGATTTGCTAATCACGGAAGCAAATATTCCCAAACGCAAAGAGCCTGAGAGAAAGAGAGGAACTGCTTGGACAGAAGAGGAACACGAGTAAGTCAAATAATTTTGGATTTTTTTTTGTGATCGATCGATGTTCAAATTTAACAGTTCTTGAATCGTGCTAAAAATGAGGGTTTCTGTTAAATACGCAAAGTATCTTGTTAGGGTTTATGAATTAGGGTTTGTTTTGAGTAACTTAACAGTTTAAATCTTGCTAGGGTTGATGAATAAGGGTCTTTATTGGTTAGAGGAAAATTAGGGTTTTATGAAAGTTTAAATGTCAAGAAAAGTGATCTTAGTTATTGATTACTGATTAACAACTTCAAATTAAGATAATTGTTTTGTGAATGTGATCTTCGTTTAAGTCAAATACGTTTGAATTTTGTGTGATCGATGTTCAAATTTAACATTTTGAATCTTCCTAAAAATGAGGGTTTCTGTTAATTAGGCAAAGTATCTTGTTAGGGTTTACGAATTAGGGTTTGTTTTGAGTAACTTAACAGTTTAAATCTTGCTAGGGTTGGTTGATGAGTTAGGGTCTTTGCTGGTTCGAGGAAAATTAGGGTTTATGAAAGTCTAAATGTCAAGAAAAGTGATCTTAGTTATTGAATACTGATTAACAAACTTCAAATTAAGATAATTGATTTGTGAATGTGATATTGGGTTTCAGATTGTTTCTGATTGGACTAAAGAAGTATGGGAAAGGTAATTGGAAGAGCATATCTCAAGATGTTGTGAAGACAAGAAACTCAACACAAATCGCAAGTCATGCTCAAAAGTATTTCTTAAGGAAAAACTCAGTTACTAACGAGAGAAAACGTTCGAGTATTCATGACATTACTCTGAAAGATGATGGCGATGATGTAACCAATGTCCCTGATGGATCCAACTTGGAGTCTACGGACCAACAGCAAGATTTTGATGACCAATTTCTTTTGGACTTGTTGTTAGATGATGAGGCGTATGATGCTTCACTTCTTTTATGAGTTTTGTTTGGGGTTTATGGGTTTGATTTGGTGTTAGGATTGTGCTCATCCAAAGTGTTGTCTTTTAAAACAATTCTTTGTATACAACCTTTGTGTGTGATGGTTTGGTGGTTTAATTAACTCAATGACTTTATGGACTTCTTGACCCTTTCTTCTTTTGTATAGAATACATACATGAGTTATTTCTGTCACTAATATTATTACCTCACTAATCCAATCTGTCACACCTAATTAGTGTTTTTCGAAACTAATGTTAAAATAACAACCTTAGAAGTTAGCCAAGACGATCAAAGTCTAGTGGATGTCTCAGATGTTATTTTTGGTATCAGGAATTCGACTCTAGAAAGTTGCATAATCCCCTCGTGAAATTGTCTGGGGTTTTAATTAGGAAGGGTTTGGACTATAGAGAGGACACATGCAGCTAAGAATACAACACAATACTACAATACTAGACCTTTAGGATTTGTTTGAAGCACAACATAATACTACAAAGGTAACACAACACAACACAATACTTCGAATACTTGGCCTCATCATTGACATTTTCCGATGTTTGCATGAAAGATCTTCCGGTTTTTCATCGGAAAAATGATTTAATTTATGGCTCCACCATGTCAATGTAACAACGAACTAGTTGTAATTATAGTATTATAGTTTTGACCTCAAAAGAAGAAAAAAAACTTAATTACATATATGAATTTAGCATATTCGTATGTATAAATACCCATTAACATGACAATACGATCATAGTCTTGTGACTAGATGTCTTAATTGTTGCTTTTAATATGTGGAGTTCGACTTTAAAATTGACATAATCTCTATATGGTATTGTTTGAGAGAATTTGGATTATGGATCGGATGTTGTTGTTATATACCCATTAACATTAGGATTTGCGTCCCGGTCTTTTGCCACGTTTTGATTCACTGCCTTGGCCTACATCAATTTTGCTTCCTTTGATCAATCTTTTCTCCCAAACCCATTCGCCTAATTTTTTCCCACCAACCAAGAAAAAATGCAAGAACTTGAAAAACTTGAATATTATTGAAAGTAAACAATTTCGTTGAAAGAATTTCTTGATTATAAATGATTATATAATTTGTTAGACATAGAAAGTTACCTCTCTTTGGGGATTCGTGTTGCATATGGACGAAGGCTGTATTTGATGAGACGAAAAGAGAAATTAAAGTCAATACAAACCAAATCACAGCTAATTTAGTCATCTCTATATCTTTGTTTCTCTATTTTTCACAATGTAAATTCATGTATGTATATATATATATATATATATATACATTCAATCTTTGAAATTTCTTTTGCTTTAGTGTAGATAGAAAGAAGAGATATGACTTGATTCAGACTTCTCACTCAATAAAGTACATACATTATTTAAATCTTTGAATTAGTAAAACTTGTGTTAATGGATCATTTTTCTATAGAGGTATTTAATTCTTTTTGACTCTTAGAATGTTGTATTAACTATAAAGACTTTATGCATCGAACGACTTCAACATAATTGTCTAATTATATTTATTGTGGAGAAAAAAGAGTCAAATGTTCAAAAGATCATAGATTTTGAAAAACAAAACGTGTTGAGTTGTTTACACTCTAGTGGTTAAGATGATTCAATTAATGATTCTGATATCATGGGTTCAATCCCTCTCCACTACAGTTGGTAAATTAAAAAGGAGAATTTAAAATTTGGGTTTTAGGCTATAAATCGAGTCAATCGATCTAATTGTCGACAAAAAAGAAAAACAAAAGATGATGTCATGGCTTACTGCATATACCATGTACTGTATGCGTTCAAATAAGATCACCTTAAAGAAAAATTTACAACGGCTATGACAACAAGAAGTGTTAGATCTTTAGTAAATATAAGCAGCAAAATCATGATCTCTATCCCGACATTATTCTCTCCATCACCAAAATTCCATACATCCTCTCTTCATGTGTGTGTACATGTTCTTACCCTTTAACATTAGCTAGGGGTTGTAGCATGAGCCCCGCATGACACCTATATGAATTATGGGTGGTACTCTGCCTGAAGCTGAAGGGCCACGTTCTGAAATACTGCATCCTGTTCTAATTTTTCTCCCTTTGATCAACTTTTTCTCCCAAACCCATTCACCTAATTTTTTATCAACAGAAAAAGAAAAATAACTTTAAAAAACTTGAATGTTATTGCCTTATTGGAGATAGAAAAGTAAAAATTTAAATTTTTGACATATATTTTTGTTTTTTTTAACAATTATTACAGCAGAATTACGTAATTATCTAGAATCGAATTTCAATAAAAATATAAGGGATTCGACCTTTTTCTACTAAAATTTGGTAGATTATAAGAGAATTTTAACTAGTAGGCTCTAGACTATGGATCGGGTCTTGTCGATCTAATTGATGACAAAAAAAAAACCCCAATTCTCCGAAACATATATCTCTCTTTGTGGATTCGTGTTGCATATGGACGAGGGCTGTATTTGATGAGAACAAAAGAGAAATCAAAGTAAGTATAAACCAAATATACAGAACTTGCTTAGACATCTTTATAGCTTTGTTATTTTGTCTATATTTCACAATGTAAGTTCGTGTGTCTACATATATATACACATACATTCGATCTTTGAATTAGGAAAACTTGTGTTTTTTTTTTTTTTGGTCAATAGGAAAACTTGTGTTAATGGATCATTTTTCTACTTCGGTACTTTTATCTTTTTGACTCTTGAATATTACTTTTTTTTTCATCAAGAAATTTTTTTTGATCAAGTTGAATATTATATTTATTGTGGAAATAGCTCTTTTTTGAAATATCTAAATATTCTAAAAACTATTCCAGTATTTTCTCATATATAAGTCAAAATACACACTAGTAGATTTTTAACTGAAATCAAGACTAAACCAAATATAAAACTCAACGCCATCTAACAAGACCGCTACTCCTAGTCAAAGGTGCTCAAAAATCTCAATTGTTTCTTTGACAAAGACCTCGAGACTACAAAGAAAGCCATCGAAGAGGAAACTGAGCTGAATTGTGGACCAATGTCAAATTATAGGCATCACTAAGACAAAGATTGCTCATAAACTTGAGATCGGTCAACGATCTCTTTCTACCTCGAAATTTCAATAGAACCACAAATGTACTCAAACTTAGACTCTATGTTTAATTCCACCGAAATTGGAAGTTCAATTCCTAATTACACCTGAATCGGAAGTTAAATTGCTAACTGCACCCGGAACTAAAGTTAAAAATCCAATTGCACAATTGTCTGGATAATTTCGGTTTTCCTTTTTTACCGACCTTTGGTTTATAATGTTAATCTAGTAATTAGCCGATCTTAATCTAATAATTAGTCATTCTTAGACGTCGAGAAGCTTGATCAGATCATAATTGAGAAGCTAGTCGGGTCATAATTGAAGTTTTGATGTTTTTTTGTTAACAATTGAATAATAGCACAAAAGCCATATGCACGTCTCTATAGAGCGGTAACATAGACATTTGCCTAGGGTCCATCATTCGGAAGGGCCCAAATTTTTTTTTTCTATTGTAAGATATGAAGAAAATAAAATAAAATGGCTCAGATTCAAGAAAAATGGTCCAAAATTTCTTTTTACTTTGTTAATTACTAAATTTTAAGGTCCTTTAAATCATATTTTACTAGAAAATTTTATTTTTGCCCCTCTAAACTTTTTATATAATATAAATAAAGAATTTTTTATATATTTTGCCTAGGGTAATTAAATTATATAAGACGGGACTGAAAAGCCATTTACTAAAACTTCTTTTAATATTTCCACTTTGTAATGGGGGGAATTATCGAACTTCTGATATCATAACCATTAGCTAGATCATCTACAACGTGATTGAAAAAAGTTTGGCTTTGAAGTTTTGGTGTTTATTGGACAAAGTTTTTGGTTTAGGTGCAATTTTTTATTTTTCTTCTTTGTCAACATTCCACATATTTTCTCCTTGTAGTTTTAAAAATCTATCACCATTTCGTCTTTTTTTCGAAGAAATTGAATTAGTTTTTAAGAGAACGATGGTTTAAAAGCAATTTGTACTTCATTCCCAAATGAGATAATCTCGATCTATAGAATATGATTATTCTTTTTCTAATTCAGATCAAATTAGATTCAAATGCTCACAAAACTAAAATTCATTAATAAAAAAAACTTTTACAATAAATAACAAAAAAAACATCAAGACTGAGATAACACCTTTAGGATTCGTTTGGACTACAACACAATATTACAAATTTTGTAGAAATAAAAGCATAATGCATCTATGAATTTTGCATATTCATATATACATATATTAACCTCGTTTTCCTTCCTTTGATCAACCTTTTCTCCCATACCAATTCGTCTAATTTTTTCACACCAACAAAAAGAAAAGAAAAAGAACTCAAAAACTTGAATATTATTGGAATTAGAAAATAAACCTTTTTCAGAGAATTTATTGTTAGAACCAGAAAGTTACCTATCTTTGGGGAATTATGTTGCATTTGGACAAAGGCTGTGTTTGATTGTAAAGAGAACAAGAAGTTACTACAACCCAATCACAACTATTTTAGACATTTCTCTATATCTTTGTTTCTCAATATTTCACAATTAATGCAAGTTCGTGTGTCTATGTATATTCACAACTTCTAAGATCCATAGTGTTAGCTATCCCCAACACAACCAATTTGGAGTTAGGCTTGGTAGGCCCATCCAGAATGTTGTATAAAACCGATTGGTTTCTAGTGACTAGAAGATCAAGTTCGTCGATGAGAAGTATGCAAGGCTTTCCATCCTCCTTGCCAATCTTTTTCCCTTCTGTAAACCTCTCATTCAAAGAGCGTAGAGCTTTCTTCCATTTGACACGGTGACCACTTAATGGTTCATAGATAACGCTGTAAATGTTCTCAGGTGAAGCCATTTTGAGACCATTGATCTCCACAAAGCAATATGGACTTACGCCTCCTGCTTCAACCTCAGCCTTCAGACTTTTCATAACCGATAGTACACTAATAGTCTTCCCAGTCCCAGGAACATCATGAATGTACATGAAGAGGATTAAGGATAATGATGATGAAACGGTGGACGTGAATTGGTTTCAGGCATATATACACACAATGAAAGTATTTTTTGTGGTTGAGGACTCTTTAGGTCTCTTTAACTGCATTGTATGTTTCTTGTTTAACAAGTGAATGTACAGAGTCTAGTGTATTTGCTAAAACGAGTAGCTTGACGTGTGAGGCTATTAATACTTAAATGTTATTAATCGTGATAGTTATCATAGTTACGATTAGCTCATGCTTGTTTGAGATTCATGCATCTTCTTCATTTATATAGAAACTCCTCAAACACACAAAACTCCAATAGTCAAATTTGTAAGTTCAGCTTCTCTCTATTACAAAAATTTGATCGTATCAATGTGGAATGGTGATGGAACCGTGGAGGTTAATGGCTTTCGAGTTTTCTATTCAGAGGTACGCAAAAGAAAATGATGTCTTTGAACTCTGATCTCTTCATATTAGAGTCTGGTTTGTGAATTTACATCTTTTTTGTTCTCAGGTTGATTTTGTGAGAAGAATCTTTGAAAGACACCCAGAAACGGCATTGAATATTCGTCCAAAGAACCAATTGGTGAAGAATGCTTACATGACTAACCTCTTAGACCTCATTGACATAATTTGCTTAGCTCCTCAAGAGCTAACAGAGGAGGAACTAAGAAATGCAGAGAACACGCTTTCGGATCTGGAAGAGGTAGGTTTCAAGTTGGATTGGTTGAAGAAGAAGCTGGAGGAGCTTTACTTGAAGAAGAAGAAAATGGAAGCACGTGGAGCTCGGATGAAAGAACTCAATGGAATGATCGTGGAACAGAGACGGGTTATGTGGACCCTTGAAACCGAGCTGAAGAATGAAGAGAACGATGCTGTTTTCGACAGTACTCGACTTGGTTTTGAGGATGTTGTTTGAATGAAGTCACAAGTCATGAAGCCTAACTTTCTTTCTTTTCCTGTCATGTACTTAAGAATGAACGAATAAGAGATCAGATCTCAATCTCCAAAGGAAATTGAACATTAACATGTACTTCAATCGATTTTAAAGATAAAAATATGCACTCTGTTTCCAAGTCACTGTATAGACATGTAATATTCTAGTGCTTAAGAATCAGAGTTTACAGAGTTGGAACATTTCAAGTTTCAGACTTTCTTATGGTCTCCTTTCACCATACAGATTGGATGCAGAAATCAGATACTAAACAGACAATCTCTGTGTTAGCATCCACCAGGAAAAGAATTCTAAAACAGAGAAAAAATTGAAGCCAATGATCAGATTAGGTCTGGGCATAATAACCGGAACCAAAAAACCGAATCAAACTGACCCGAAAATTTCGGTTTGGTTCGATTTCGGTTCATAGAAAATAACCGTTCCGTTCTCGGTTGGATTTGATTCGGTTTTGGTTCCTCAAAAAGAACCGTTCGGTTCCAATTTTTAGTAACTTCGGTTCTTGGTTCGGTTCAGTTCGATTCCGATAACCGAAAGTTACCAAATAGGAATCGAAACTAGTTAGTACTAAAATACTTTTGGTTACAAGTAATCATATTTTTTGGGTATTTGGTTACTTTTGGTTACTTTTTGTAAAAAGTAATCATTCGGAACCGAACCAATATTATTTTGGGACTGATTCAGTTCCATTTCTTTAACTGAAACCGAACCAAATTTTAATTTGTACCCATTGGTAACCACATTTTTAAAACCGAAAGAATCAGAACCGGACCAAACCAAATTTTAATAAGTACCCATTGATACTACATTTCTAAAACAGAAAGAACCGAACGGAAGAACCGAATACTCATTTCAAATATAGAGCGTAAACGTGAGATGCCATCATTTCATTCTCCCAAGAAGAAGCAGGATTGGGCCGAAAATGTAAATTGGGCCAAAGTGCATAAGTGAAGCCTGTATATGGAGACGTGGGGTTTGGATTTACAAATTAGGATGTGTCGTGGTAACTGGCAAGTGCGCACAAGAGAGTTTCACGGACTCAACACATAAATGTTTAGTTGAGGTAGTTTGATTGCAGAGGAGGCTTCAATGGAATATCTAGTCATAAAGAAGTTCACATGGGTTATTCAAAACTTTTCCTCTATTCAAACTAAGGTCATATCTTCTAATCATTTTATCATCGGTGGCTGCAAATGGTAAATTAATAAACTTTTTCTTCTAATTCTTGTAATTAAATAACCAATTTGATTAGGTTTTAATCATGATGGTTCGTGTAATGCAGGCGTCTTCTTGGCTATTTCGAGAGATTTTACAATGATGTTTTTTTCTCTGTATCTTGAAGTAGCTGATTATAAATCATTGCCACCTGGATGTAGAATACATGCTCGATATCTTGCAACTATTGTTAATCAAAATTGTAATAAAATTTCCCAACGAAATGGTGATGATATCTTCCTCACTACAATATTAATCAGTTGGATAGACATTAACTTACACTGCAAGTTAATCAGTGATCTTAAGTTTTGGGTCTTGTTATGTTGATGTCGATGGTGTGAGGCTTCTTGTATGTTTTGCTGATTAGATCTTTTTTTGTTGTTCTGATTTTATAGAAGCAAGTAAGTGGTTTGATCAAGAAAATCCAAGCTGGGGTTTATCAGACATGCTTCCACTTACCAAACTTAAAGATGCTGGATTTCTTGTGAACGATGAACTCAAGAATGTTGTTGTAGTAAATGTTCTTGATGTTATTGGCAAACTAGATGTACCTGAGGCTGTAGAAACCCAACCTCTGAAAAAGATAAAGCTAGAGTTTGATAATAAAATCATGGACGTCAATGGCTTTCAAGTTCTTCCTTCTCATGTAAAAAAACTCAAGAGAGTCATCACTGATCAATATCTTCAGTTTTCTGAATATGTTTATACATTCTTTTATTTGTAGGTGGATTTAGTGAGGTATATTTTTAAAAAACACCCTGACATTGCATTAAAATTCCGTCCAAAGAACCAACATCTGAGGAAAACATGCATGACTTTCTTGCTAAGCCTAATGGAGACATTGTGTCAACTACCTCAGAAGCTCTCAAATGAAGATCTTGTGGAAGCAGACAATGCACTAGCATACCTGAAACATTCGGGTTTCAAGTGGATTGGTTGGAGAGAAAGCTGAAGGTAGTAAAGAGAAAGAAAGAGGAAGAGAAAACTGGTAAGACTCAGATTCAAAAATTAGAAAAGGAATTGGAGTACTTCAGGAAGATGTCTATGTACATTGAAGCTTCGCTGAAGGTGGAGAAGGCAAAGGTATTGGCTGCTATAGCTCCTCTGACGTTGAATGATGTTGTCTCATGACTTTGGTTTGTTCTGGTGTTCGAAATTAGAGTCCTTTTGTAATTGTTTGATTATTAAACTCACTTATAGAACAATTCTAGTTGTTTGATTATTTTTAGCAATCCACTTATCTTACTTCTGTGATTTTGAAGTAAAATTATAGGCATCATTAAGACAAAGACTGCTCATGAACTTGAGAACAGAAATTGCCTCGAAACTGCCTTGTTTTGTTTTAATGTAAGAGAAGGCTCTCTAAAAATGGCATTTTCTCTTCCCATTTTCTTCTTCTCTTCCTTCTCTGTAATAACTAATAACTAATAACAAATCAAGACTACGAATTTAATCAAAGAGAATGAAAAAAGTGTGAAATAGATATTCATACCATCTCTCCAACAGAGAACATACCATCCTTTGTAACCTCTGCACAAAAAACATCAGACCAAAAATTGTTTTATACTGTTTCTTTACCAAAGATCATAAGAACAAATATTCTGTTTATATAAATAAAGAAACAACTTTGTATGTGATTTCACAAACAAAGGATTCATGACAATTGATACAATTCCAAAACAAATCCAAGACCAGAAGATAATCTCATATGAATCAAAACTAGTCTTTATATTTCAAGAATGTTTCAGTGATTCAATAAATCATAAAAAGTCACAAATAATTTGCCAGCCATGGAAGATCCTTGTTGTCTTTCAATGCAAAAGCAACATCATCACTTGGAAAATTCAGTTGTAGCTTCTGCAATCTGTGCTTCTGTCCAGGTTCACAGAGAATGATTCTGCATTCACCAAGATCGCAACCAATTTTGAGAAGAATGTCCCAACCAGGAAAAGCTTGTCCATTGGTTAAGCAAATAGACGATACTGTTGTTGCCACTCTGTCGAAAGTTGTCTCTGCCATTCCTGTTTTGTAAAGCTCGTGAACCATAGCTGTCAAGAAGATCTTACTCAGTTTTGATACGCTCTTCATAACTTGAATATGAGGTGCCTGAAACATTTCTTGGATGGCTGCTTCAACATCTGCCATGATCGCCAGCTGATGCTTTGCGGTTTGGGTAGTCTTCAGACGGTAATCTGCTACTTCTGCTGCACGCCTGCATATCTCAAGTGCACGTCTTGCATCTCCTGAAATTGCAGCTACTTTTCTCGAAGCAAATTCAATAGCTTGCTTCTCAAAAGCATCTATACCTTTCAACCTTGTAGAAATGATTTCTTGTAGCTGAGTATGATTGTAAGGACCAAAACACAGTCTCTGTATACCCAACCGACTTGAGATCCGAGGAAGCAACTTCTCTGGAAGATCCATAGTGTTAGCTATCCCCAACACAACCAATTTGGAGTTAGGCTTGGTAGGCCAATCCAGAATGTTGTATAAAACCGATTGGTTTCTAGTGACTAGAAGATCAAGTTCGTCGATGAGAAGTATGCAAGGCTTTCCATCCTCCTTACCAATCTTTTTTCCTTCTGCAAACCTCTCATTCAAAGAGCGTAGAGCTTTCTTCCAGTTGACACGGTGACCACTTAATGCTTCATAGATAACGCTGTAAATGTTCTCAGGTGAAGCCAATTTGAGACCATTGATCTCCACAAAGCAATATGGACTTACGCTTCCTGCTTCAACCTCAGCCTTCAGATTCTTCATAACCGATAGTACACTAATAGTCTTCCCAGTCCCAGGAACACCATGAATGTACATGCATCGTCCTAAACACTGATCGTCGGAGATTGAACCCTTTATAAACGCAGTGATCTCTTCCATTTCTTTGTTCCGACAAGGAAGAGACTTAGGACGTGTCGCCAACAACAACGTGGCTTTGGCCTTCTCCAACTCAGTCTGCTTATGACACCTAACATGCTCAGGAATCTGTTTCGTTCCAACCTTTTCAAGGCCAAAGAAACGCCCTTGACGAGAATTTGCACCTCCTTTAACACTTGTCAAACTTCTCTTAGTCTTTGAATCTCCACGGACACTTTCTTCATCGTCAAACTCCATCTCTTCATCACTATCAATCTCGTCCTCTTTCTTAGTATTCCATTCTTGGTCACTATCAGAATCTCCATCAACCAATTCAGCCAAACGCTTAAAACTATGCCAATGCACATCATACTCATACTCACAAAAGAACACATCATCACCATCATTGCTTGCCTTTGAAAACTCCTTAGGACATTTCACAGAACAATGCCTGAGTACACATTCCATCTCTATATCAGCAAAATCATTGGTAAGATAAAGCTCTCGTTTTAGGTTATGTGGTTGTCGCCCTGAAACCGTCTCTTCAGGTATTATATACCAACGAACTCGAATCCGATACACACCATCAACGTCTCTCCACAATTTCTCAATTCGAGCAGCCCATATATCGCTTGAAAGAAGCTTCTCCCTCATAGTTCTCGCCAGTTTTTTCCCTTCCGGTGGCTTAGGAACTACAATTGTTGTTTGACCTGACTTTCGAACCTCACAAAATTGACAGATCCAATCACCTTCTGGAACTTCTTTCAATGGCGGTTTCAAGCAATTCAAATGAAACCCACCTAAACAATCATCACACTCAATCATTATGTTATCACCTGATTTGAAGCAAATCCGACAATCTTCGATTTCTGGCTCTTCTTCGTCTAAGTTCGCGTCTTCTTTTCTCTTAACATACACATCGTCGCCGATTTCAAATTCAGTTCCATCAAACTCCACTTTATTGTAGTAGCTTCTCTTCTTCGAATTTTTAATCTTCTCTTCAGATTTTTTCCTCTTCCTCGTTGTCTCCGATCGATTTGGGGATAAAGGAGAGAAAGAAACTTCTTCTTCAGATTCTTTCTCCTTCTTCTTCGGAGTTTTGGGATTTTCGGATTTCATCATCTTCCCTTCGAAATCATTTGCGACACAATAAGTTGTTTGTTTTCTGGGCGTTTTCTCTCTCTTTCGAATTAGATTCATTTCTTCAACAGATTCTCTCGCCGGAACATCGATTGTCTCATTTCCCAGATCGATTTTCCGTGAAACACGACGAGCAGATCTGCGAAGAGGAGTAGCAGTTTCTGGGGTTTGAGGAATGAGCATAGAAGTTGAAGAAGGAGATAGATAAGTTTTGCGATAGATGTTAGTAGTAGGAGGTGTTTTGCTTGATTTGATAGGGGTTTTTCGACTTCTCGGAGTAGAAGCCATGGATGCTCAAAAGCTAGGGTTTCTGGGTGAAACAAGAAGAAGAGAAGAGAAGGAGGTAGAGAGAGAAAGATGTTTCGGTGAGAGAGAAGAAGTCTTGCCTTTTAGTGAAGAAATTTTGGCGGGAAATGTTCCCTCGAAGAAGAAACTAATTCTTTATTACTTTACAGAGAAAGCTATTAATTTTGGAAATGAAATTACAAAAAAGATTCGTTAGAAGAAAAAATTGTTTGTTTATATTTTTTAAAATATTAAAATTCATTTAATTTGATTTCAATATAATAATTTGACTAATGACTAACTATTAATACACATTAATTAAGAACTTAAATTGTCAAAGAAGCATGCTCTGGCAGTATGTAATTTTGGCAGTATGTAATGAATTCGAATATCACCCTGTTCTAATTGAAATTTTTTGATTATGGATTGAGTTTTTTCAATTTAATTGTTAATTATTAGACAAAAAACTTAAAAACTTAAATTAAGAGATAATCAAGAGTTATTGCATCACTTCCATAAATTAAGGCCAGTGTTAAATGTAGGTTTTGGTCGGATTTAGTTGGATTTATTTACCACTAGCCAATATAAAATCTAATTTTTTATTATTATGTTTCAGTTTAAGTTTGTCCTTTGTATAAGTCGATTATATTTTTAGTTTTTTTTTATCTTTTTATTTTTTAGTTTGTTTTTCTTAAAAATTAAGTTTGAATTTATTTTAGATTTCTAATTAAGAAGTAAATCTAATTTATTTTAAAATTCAACGGTCTTATTTTTGGTTAGCTTCGGATTTGTTTATTTTATTCTCTGTTTAACATCTTGATTTATTTAATAAACCATGTGAATGTTTAGCATATTTCTCTTTTACAATTCAATATCTAACATAAAAAAACCAAACATTGGCATAAAATTTATGAAGAACCTTTCCATTAATAAAGCTTTCATCTTCATTGATCATCATTCATTTTTAAGAACCACCTCTGCTTCAGATACATAATCATGCCTATAACAAATAGTGATAATAAAACAAATTATCAATAAGCAAATCTGTCAATATGTCAAAGTTAAAATCATAAAAAACACGAACACAAAGTATATTTTTATTTTTGGTAAATTAAGAGATTCCGGCTGGAGGCCCGACTACCCTTTGAACAGATGTTCAATCACCCATAATCCCTTAAAGACCGGAGAAACCCATATGAATGCCATTTTGGCACTTGAAAGAAATCGATCTCTAGTCTATACCAACATCATAGTTTCTCTTCTCAACTGAAAACCACTAACCCACAATCGCTTGGTTCACAACCACAAAGGTTTTAATGGTCTTGACTCTTGATTGTTTATTTGCATTCACATTTCATTACTATTAGTATATTTATAATGAATCCACAACTTTAAGCATTTAGGTAAAGTTTGTTTGTTGATTGTAAACGTAAACGCTAAAACCCAAACTAAACGTCAAATGAGTAAAAAGGTAAAGTATCTTAAGCAACTTTACATATTTAGTCATTTGACGTTTGCGTTTTAACTTAGCAAAAAATACTAAACTAAGAATGTTTTATATGTTAAAAGTTATGTGATTCAATGTAAATGTAAAAAACAAAAATAGCGTTTGATCTTACTTTATTTTACGGGTAAGTTGATATATCCCTGTTGCTGCCATAGCAACATTAACACTAAACAAGTTCCAATTTTTCTGTATAACAAAAATCAAAATCAAAGCAAAAACAATTATCAAATTAAGAAAATCAAGATTTGGAATAATCTCACTTAGGAAAACTTACAGGAGTGATTACAGTACTGCAACGACACCAAATCATTCCAGTACAGGTTACAGCTAATACAAATTCATATAGAAATTTAGAAAATTAGAGATATTGTAACATCAATTTTAAAGAGGATATTTATACAAAAATTTACCAATTTGTTGAATGTATGAAATATTATCTGGAGGTTTTTGGAAATCAGCAATGTTAGCAATGCTTAAACCCCATTTAAACGTTGGAGCCCAGAAATGAACTGATTACACAAAACAAAACAAAACAAAATGTAGTGAATCAGAAGCAATCAAGTGTCATTATGAATCAATGTGAAGATGATTGGAGTCAAAGTTGACTCACTTGTCTTAGGTCCTGCTGGATGATTCCATAAAGCTTGAAACTTTGACGTCGCCATTGATTTTTTCTCACAGATTCTCTTTTTATTTATCTCTATCTCTCTTTTGTTTTGTCCTTTTGGGAGATTCTGTTTTTGGCATCTTCAGTCTGCAACATAAATATCAACGAAAGGAATCTTTAACTCAAAACGACGTCGCATAAATATTATACACAAAGCTCCGTTGTAATTGGAGTGTCTCATAAATGGGCTTTAATTGGCCCATTTATACCAGCTGTTCATTTTATAGCCCAAAAATGACTTTGCGATTTAGGCTCTTTAGATAGTAAATTTTGATTAAGCTACCAAATTCATTTCAGAAAATCGTTTCTATGCATTGCAAAACTAATTGATGACCAAGAAAATATCAATATTATAAAATAAAATATATTAGTTATTTAAATTTAGTTATTAAATAATGGTGGGAAAGAGATCATTTGGAATTTATATGAGACATAAGACCTGTCGACCCATGACAAATAATGGAGGGGGCTTATAAAATCAATGATGAATGAATACGAAATGTGAGAAAAAATTGAAGATTCGAAATTGTTTTTTTTTTTTGTTTTCTCAATTGAAACCACACGGCATCCATAGCCAAAACCCTCTTCTAAAATTTCAAATAATATCATGTGAGATTATGTAACTCTCTAAAATCAAATTAGTGATACCAAAAAAAATCGGTAGGACATAAAACTACCAAACTATAATAATGGTACATAATTTTTCTTTTACAATTCTTCTTTGGTTATTATATTATACCCGCATTTTTTTGGTCAACTGACCTTTAATCCATCTCTTATTACTGCAGACATGAGGTTCAAACCTTAATGCCTAAAAATTTGTAAAGATAGCATTACCACTGACCCACTGTCCCAGGATACCCACATATTTTATTTAATAAATTACATTAAATATATGGTGTTTGTTAACATCTATGCACCATCACAAAATATTTTTATTTATTTATTGAATGCATGCAGTGATAACACTTCTTTAAGTATATTCAAAATCAATTTGAATTTGACATGTTGTTGGACTGAGTTTCTCAAACTGGTTTGAATTTCGGTTGGGGGTAATTTGACAGAAATATTAAAGTTGGGGACACAAATATAATCCATTAACAAAATGTGGGGGCTTTTGTGGCAAACGAACCAATCGAAAAGCCTTTTTGGAAACTTCTTCGTCGGAGTTTTGTTTTATTTATTTAAATAATAAAAAACAGAAAATAAAAAGATTGCGTCACCAAGTCTTTGGAGGGGTAAAAGCGTCATTTCGTTTATAATTGTCTTCTTTCTTCTCTCCATCTTTACTGCCACTCAACACACTGATGCTCATTCTCTCTGCATTTTTCTCTCTCTCTATCTCTGAAAATGGCGGGTAAATTACAACAATCTCATCAGCTACCAAGTGGACTCTATGTTTCGGGTAAACTCGAGCAACCCAAGGAACGACCACCAACTATGGCGGCTCGTGCTATGCCTTACACCGGAGGCGACATAAAGAAATCCGGCGAGCTCGGAAGGATGTTCGACATTTCCGTTGCTGATCCTACCTCGTTCCAAAGACCTCCGTCGATTTTTTCCGGTGAAGTAGCTAGACAGCCACTGCCACGTGTCACCTCCGCTTCGTCTTCGAAACCCAATAGTGGATCCGTTCGATCCGGATCCCAATCGGGTCCAGTTAGAAAATCTTCAGGTCCTCTGTCTCAGCTTCAACCCACCGGTTTAATCACCTCTGGTCCGCTCAATTCGTCCGGTCCAATTGGGTCTGGGTCAAGAAGGTCAGGTCCGATTGATCATCAATCTAGTAATTTGAGATCGAGCAAACCCAAATACGGATCAGCGGTAACGACTCTGAATTCGGATCCGGTTCAAGTCGGGTTTAAAGTACCAAAAGCTCTGATTTGGGTAATGCTTGTAGTTGCAGCGATGGGGTTACTAATTGGAGCTTTTCTATCTGTGGCGGTGAAGAAGCCACTTGTTATAGTTGCGATTGTGGCGGCGATTTTTCCGGCCGTCGTGGTTTTTGTATGGAATTGTATTTGGAGAAGAAGAGGATTGATGAGTTTCATCAAACAATATCCAGATGCTGTGATTAGAGGCGCCATTGATGGACAATTCGTCAAGGTCACAGGGGCAAGTTTTTTTCCTCTGTATTTACGTCCAATTTTAGTAAAAGACTACAATTTTGTTTGCTAATTTGTTGCGTCTTAGCTTAGCTAATCTGATGAGTGAAGTAAGTGAATTAATCATTTTGATGAGTTACAATGTCATGTTCATTGCCATTTTTGTGTGATCATTTGGGTTAGTTAGTGAGACTAGTTGTTATTAGTAATATGTAATGATCATCTAGTTGTTAAAGCTGGTATTTTGAGTGATCAATGCTGTATTGTTATGTGCTTTAAATAAGTGTTATTTTTTTTGTTTGTTTGCAGGTAGTAACATGTGGAAGTATCCCTCTTGAGTCTTCATACCAAAGGATACCAAGATGTGTTTATGTATCCACGGAATTGTATGAGTATAAAGGTTTTTGTGGAAAATCTGCTAATCCGAAACATAGATGCTTCTCTTGGGGATCTAGACATGCTGAGGTTTAGATTACTTTTACACTATTCTCCTCTTGTTCAAGTATATCATCTGAATACTTGATGGATCATTGTGTTACTTGTTTATGAGCAGAGATATGTGTCGGACTTTTACATCTCGGATTTTCAATCCGGATTGAGAGCACTTGTGAAAGCAGGATATGGATCAAAAGTTTCTCCATTTGTCAAACCGGCAACAGTAGCTAATGTTACCTCACAAACTAAGCATTTATCTCCAAGCTTTCTACAATGGTTGGCGGATCGCAACCTTTCCTATGACAACAGTGCCATGCGTCTCAATGAAGGGTATAGCAATTTATTACATATGCATCGTATGACTTCCTTTCTGCTGCTCATCTTCATCGTTAAACTTTTGAGAGAATTAAGTACCAAGAGTCCTTCAAGCCTTAGAAGTGTGAGTTTCGCCTAATATAACTTGCAACTTTAACTAAATATGACTATTTTAAACCCCTGATTTCAACAAAACAGAAAGTATCCCACCATTGACTTGTATCCTTGCCTAATGGATTTTTCTCCCTACTTATGAGTAAGGACATAAAAGTCGGTGAGACCCAAAGTCACTGTTTTTTTGTTCAAAGGAAGGAACTTTTGGTGTTTTTAACCCTTCACTTAAAGTAGATAGCTTTAGCTCAAAGGAAGAATCTTTCGGTGCTTTGAACTCTTCTCAGAACAGAAAGATTCTCAAAGTAAATAGCTTTATTACAAAAGAGTAATCTTTATACTGCTCTTTTACCCTGGAAAGAACCAAATGTTGGTCACTCTCTCTCACACATCTTATATGCACACATAGATAATCAATCATGTATTTCAAATCTTCTTGCCATTTTGATCACAGTATTATTGACTTTGTGATTCAGATATATAAAAGAAGGAAGTACTGTAAGCGTGATGGGAATGGTGAGACGACATGACAATGTTCTGATGATCATTCCTCCTGCAGAATCAGTCGCCACTGGCTGCAAATGGTGGCATTGCCTCCTCCCAACTTATGTTGAAGGCCTTATCATTACCTGTGATGAGAATCAGAATGCTGATGTCATTCCAGTCTGAAATACATACATAAATATTACATATGTATGTTTCTACGTTTTGCTTCTCTAGTATATTTTTATAGATCATGTGTACATATATATGTATAGTGAAGAGTTAGGCCCTAAGACTGCTGAAAATTCAGAGGGATGAGAAAGGAAATCACTAATGGTGGTGTTTTTTTTGTCCCTTTTGTGTACATTATAAGCTTCAAATGTAAACTAAGATAATTTTGCTACACATAGTTGATCTTATATTAAAGAAGCTCAGCTAGATTGCACTAACCATCCATGATCTCCCGACAAAAGTGACACATCTTATACCTAGCTATGTCCAAGCTAACACGTCCGCTCACTTTTGTCGAAAGCATATCATAGTCGGCCACATAGGTTCCTATGCCTAAGTCGGCCCTCGAGACTCAACTTCCCATCACAAGTCAAGAAAGTGTCAATGCTTCCATGATGAAAGAGAAGAGAATAGATCAAATAGCGATACAGAATCGAATCCTAGACATGACCACTTTATTTGGGAGAAATTGTAGTAAACATAAACACATTTAAATCTAAATAAACAAATAAAAACTAAAATGGTTTACATACGAAACCCAAACGTTGTTGTTCTAAGGGAAACTATGAAATAAATCCTTCAAAGAGTTTTCCAGATGAGTCTTACCAATGATGAAATTATCCAAGGCCTCAAAGTTACTATCACAACATTTATTTGGTTGAAAACTTTTTAAAATAATCTAGACTATACTTTTGTTTCCTCTGATTTGTATTTTTCTTACGCTATTCTTGATGGGAATGTGGTTTAGAGTCTTGAGGGCATTCCTCCGGCAACGACCAAAGTTTCTCCGGTGATGTATGAAGAATCATCTGATGCCAAGAAAGCAGCTGCGGCCGCCATGTCTCCCGTTGTTCCCAACCTGTTAAGCAGAGTCTTCTCTTCGATGCTTTCCCTCTAAGCATATCCACAAGTGTTCAACTATTATTATTCCATCTCATGAGATATAATCATAACCTCAATTTAACAGTTTTGATCTTATAACATTACCACTTCGGAGTTCCCAGTGATGAAAGAAGCAAAGCGTGTGGGCACAAAACCAGGTGCAACCGCGTTCACACGTGTGTCAGGTGCCATCTCAGCAGCAAGTGCCTGAGACATGACGTTCAATGTAATCAGCATCATCATTCAGTCAAGAGATGGAGACACTGATACCACATATACCTTGGTTAGTCCGAGAAGAGCTGTCTTAGTGACGCCATACATAGCCATCGATCCTTGTGGTTGAAATCCAGCAATGGAAGTTATGAAGATAACCGAAGAACCTTTTTCGAGGTGAGGAGCCAAATCCTTGTATATTAAACACAGAGAAGGAGTTAAAAATCAAATCTAAAACTGATCTATCGGCCGTGGAAAGACAAGGGTGACACTTTTACTATGTTTTGCATCCTTTTGACTGTTGTAAACTAATGAAACTATTACAAGGAAGACTTTACCTGAAGGAGAAGTATGGAGGATTTGACATTGATTTCCCATAGCTTGTCGAGGACTGCTTCTTTGCTGGACAAGATTGGGTCTGTAGATGGATTGGCAGCTGCGTTACAGACGACTATATCTATCTTCCCATATTTCTGAAACAAACTCCAATTAGTTAAAGAAAAAAAGGAGAAGAGATTGTAATCTCTCTTTGAAGTAACTCGAAGCACAAAGGATTAGAAATTGTAATAAGAACTTGAAGCACACTACCAATCAACAGATATTAAACAATTTCTTGGTTGCAATATCTGTACAGTGAAAAGCTCAATAGATTTGTTACCTGCAGAGTCTTTTCTACAAGATTCTGGCGATGTTGAGCATTGGAAACATGACAGACTATTCCATATGCATCAATCCCTTGGGATTTGAGTTTTTCTACTGCTTCATCAACATTTGCCTGCATAAAGAATAAACCTTTCAGTCAAGAAAAGATAGCTAAACAAATTTAGAGTTTCCAGAAAGCACAGAAGCTGCTCATTTGATCCTAATCACAGAGTTATAAAATTCGATTTGGTATAATAGCACATACGGAATGAATTTGAATTATTCCAGATTTTTTGACAATTCTGACTACTTTTAGATTGCAATAACAAAAGCTATCTACTTAACCTCAAATACAAAGATCTGAAACTAAGAAGGTCGAGAAAAGTATCAAAATCATTCAGAATTCGAAGATTAAAAACAAAACGAAAGAAACTATGAGATCGTGAAAAGGACCTGCTTGCGGGAAGAGACGACGACGGAAGCACCTTCAAGACCGAGACGCTCAACGATTCCAAAGCCAATCCCTTGCGTCGAAGCAGTCACAATCGCTACTTTACCTTCTAGTCTTCTCGGTAGCTTCTTCTCCATTCCTATCTCACTTCTTTGACTCGCTCTCGATGAGATAGTAAATTGCGTTTGAAGCGTTTGAGTTAAGATGATGTGAATTGCGTTTGAAACTTTTAAACAACAAGCGAGTTTGAGGTTAAAAGTCAAAACTCACTTTTGGTAGTAGATTTGAAAGATGGAAACAAATAGCAAAAAATCCAAGAAATTTGGATTATTTAAATAAAAAGGAAGCCAAAAGATAATACTAATATTCAGAAAAAAAAAAGACAAAACATAACTCCAAATTATTTAACATATTCTACAGATTACCTGAAATTTCATGTTTTTTATAGAAAAAAGCATTATTAGTTTAATCATAAGGATTTCTGAATTTCTTCAAGAGATCTGGAATATCGTAACCAAGCATATCATCAACAGCTTGAATCATCTTAGGCTTTAATTTCTCGAATTTGTCAATGTTATAACCTCCCAATACTTCTCTAAAATGTTCCACACTTGGAAAATCTCCTGCCGGAAGATGAAACTCTCTCTGCACCTGTTTTTTTTTTTGTTTCAAATGAAGATATAAAAACAAGACTTTCAGAATCTGAGATCAATACATATGAATAAAATGACAAATTTTAACTAACCTTTCCAAATTCTTCTTGAAGATTTTCCATTAAACGTTGCTGAGCTTTGGATTTGCCCATTACTGCTG